>VZTH01017683.1:533690-794386 GCA_013397815.1 Aleadryas rufinucha | reverse complement strand
TTAGTCTATAACCTTTTTTTTTTTAAATCTAGTGGTTTAAAGGTGAGAACAAAGCTTACTCCGCGTGTTTGTGTGGGCATCAGAATAAGCAGTGCCAGATATGCTGGCAGAGCAATATTTTGGTGCCATGGTGCACCATAAAGGTCCCAGTGTCCAGTTCTTAAAGGATGGGGGTTTTTTTGTTTTTTGGTTGGTTTTTTTTTTTTTACTTTTTGAACATATCCTGGTATTTTTCCTGTGATATAAAGAACAGTTCTGGTATATCCCAATGCCCTTAAAAGAATATCAGTAGAAAAACAGGGCTGAGAAGTTCAGAATACTTCTGAGTCTGTATGTATAGACGAGTAAATCAAAAGCTAACTATCCTATATGTGAGCCGCAGTTGTATCTTTTCATTATTCAGGGAAGCCCTTCTATATTTACAAGCTCAGTTTCCAAAGAGCACATGGAAGTACACTCATGAATGCCAAATTAAAGGTTACTGACTCAATAGGGAGAATTTTTTTTTTCTTAATTAACTTCTACTTTTTATTTAAAAGTGAATTAGGCAGTTGGTTTTCAAATTTCCAGAAATCTCTTCTTAATCTTCTTTGTTTTCATGGGACATCATAAAAATCCAGGAGGTTAGTTCAACTGTCTTTTTTTTGACTAATATATTTGCAGTATTTTGTAAGCACTGAAAAAGGTCTTCCCAGAGTTACTTCTCTAACTGCTACATCTGCTCTGCAATCAGCTATGCTGCAGTTGTACACTCTTTGCTTAATTTTTTTACAAGATCTACCTAATATAAATATTTAAAGTAACTCTCGCTTCAGGATTTGAATTTGGAAAAGGAGGGAGCTTTAATTGACATCAGAGGTAGGCATTCTAATGTGTTTTGAAGCATTCTCATACAAATTTTTTATCTCAGGATGTCTTCCTAGGGGAAATTTTCAAGGTCCCTGTAGCTGTCTGCACAGTCCCCCATCAAGGAAAGGAGCAAAAATGTCAGGATGTGTCACACTTTGCACCACCACAGTGTGTAGATACAAACCAGGTTCTGAAGCAAGCTTTTTGATGCATGGTGTTTTATTATTGCTGTGAACAGTATCCTGTGGAGTGTAGTCACTTTTCAATGGTGGTGCAGTTGCAACTGAAGACACATTGGTACTCTTCCAGTGTTGCTGCTTCTCCACTTGATTTTTATTATGAATCTTAATGGAACTTAAATAGTTTTCGTAGAACCACAACTGCTAGGAGACTGTACCCGGGCACAGCTGCTGTTAAAGCAAGTGTTTAGTCTTTGGCATTGTATGGGAGTGCTTGTGAGAAATTATCTTCATATCACAAAGGCTCAGGCTGGTAGGTTTTGAAAACGGATTTCCACATTTAAAACAAACAAACAAAACCCCACAAAAAGCCCCTACCAAGACAACTGGGATAAGAGGTCCGGGTGAGCCAAATGAACTTGTTTTTGGTAGATCCTTTGTAGATATTGTTGTCTAAACTTCTGTTACAGCTGTGTGCCATGTTAATTTTTGTGTATTGAATCTTTAAGACATTCCACGCTCCAGAAAGGTCCAGCTGCCCTTGTTTAGTCTCTTGTTCACCTCATTTTTGCTGAACACAATGGGAAAATGCGATCTAACTTGGGAAATGAAAGCAGCATTGTATGGGAAGGAGACTGACTCTCCAGCCTGGAAAGAGATCAGGCTTAAAGGTAGACCTGTTTCATGCCTGTCATCTCAAATGAAGAAGCACTGCAACTGCTTAAGTCCCCACAAGATCAGACCTTGATCCACTGCTAAACAGTGTATGCTGACTCATCTTGTGAATCGTGGGTTTTATGGGAAGGGAGAGGAGCACTTCAGTCAAGGGTGTCCTCTGAAGTGCTTTGTCTGGCTAGGCACTTATTTGGTACCGGTTTGCGTGGTGGCCATTATCTTTGCAGCCTGGTTGGCTTTCATATTCCCCATACACATAGAAGGTAAGAAAAGTCCCCCCCTTCCATCATATGGAGTATTGAGGGATGAATAGAAATGAGATGACTGAAATATGCTGTGGCCAAGTAGGGTTTTGAAACAATGCCTCCTGGTGTGAAGAACCAGCTGTTGAGCAGGAGAAAGTGCTTTCTTATTTCTGCTGCTTTTCCCTGAAGGGTAAGTAAATTTCAGTAGTGTGGCTTCTGGCTTCCCTGTGTGAGTTCAGCAGCTTGCAGCAGTTGTGCAGTCAGCTCTTAAACCTGCAGTTTATATGTTAAAGCATGAGCAAAGTTCTTGTGAGGTTCTCATGGCCATGGAGCTCAGAAAAGGGACTCTCTCCCTGCCAGCAGAGCATGGTCAGCATGGAAAATGATGCCCTTTTCACACTCAGGTTAGGAATTGATCCTGTTATTACACGCCAGAGGGACAATTTTGACTTTTTTTTGCAGCTCATGCAAGTTTGTTTTAACTTGAAGGAGGTTACTGTGATTACCAGAGGCTATATCAGGAAAGTGCGGTCCCTCTTGTGTAGTAGGAAGCCCTCCAAGCACATGAACAAAACCAGTCAGGTTTTCTACTAAAGGCTTGTACAGCAGGTCTGCAAAATCTTTTACCTCTGGGCTGATTCCTGGGGCACTGCTTAGGATTGCCCAAAGTGGGCCCATCAGAGGTTTGTGTGTGCATTGTATATGGCTGTGGCGCTGGGTAGCTCTGACCTGCAGAAACTGCCTGTACTCCGCCGTGCTAAACATACGTTTTTATCTTATGGAAGCTCGCAGAGGTAGGAGCAAGAGTAAGTGCTGTGACAGAAATAGTCGGGTGAGGTCAGGCAGTGGTTGTAGGCTGCATTGCCTCCTCTCCCTCCCTTGATCTGGCAGGAGCCTGTGTCATGCATTTCAACTCGCTGCACAGCCGTAGCAGGGGCAGAAGCTACAGCGCGCCCGGCAAACCTACACTGTGCGGTTTTGCGTGGTCTGGCCAGATGAAAATCAAGTCACTTTTAACAATATCCAGATAATTGCAGAAGTTGCTGATTAAAATAAAATCTTTCTTTAACTGGTTTGATTTATTCAGCAATTATGTCTGATTTTTGTTTCAATGGTTATTATAGGGATGATTTACTTGTTTCAGACCCTCCCTCCTTTCACTGTTACTTTAAAACTTCTTTCTTTACAGATTAGAAGTACTCTTTTTCTGTCCAAATCAGTGCCACACACCTGCTTTGCTTTTGTATAAAGGGTTCTCTTCCATCTCCTCCACCTCCCATTGATTTCCCTGAACCTCCTGTAGCGCAGAACAGGAAAGTCTCTGTGGTCCTTGGGGTATTGCCTCTGTGCTGTGGCTCATTGCACAGCTCCATGTGACAGCTTTTATTTTTTTTAGGCTCAGACTGGAAAATAAACATGTACTGAAGAAACTGGTCTTGTGGAGATGCTCATTTTCTGCAATGAATAAAGAATTGTGAGGGGGCTACATGATTTCTTGCATGTGAACAGCAAGAGGGAAAGCCGTTGCCCCTCCTCTGGGTGATTAGTAAGGCCAAATACTGAAAGCTGGGGGGTAAATTCAGCTAGACTGATTCTACAGGTTGCTTCTCATTTATGTAGGATATTGGTGGGCTTGATTTTTTTATTCGGTTGGTTTGAGGGGCTTTTTTGGTGTGGTTAGGGTGGTTTTTTTCCAAGCAGCATTTCTGGCTTATTTTTTTGAGGACAGGTACCCTAGAGTGCCTCTTTAAAGCTAAAAATAACAGCAGTTTTAGATTACTCAGCATGATTTGGGAATAGATTCTTGTTGCTCTCTGTCAATCCTAGTTTAGATAGAGATTTAACACAGGAATCCTGGATTGGAGGCAGTGCTTGCCCTCAGGGATAGAAATAAAATAAAGGGGGAGGGATAGGGGGTAGTGAAAGGAGAAGGAGGATTCTTGGCACCATTGAGCTGTGTCATGTAGTTATGATTATAATTGGCATTTTCAGGGCAGTACTTTTGGCAGCCTGTGGTTTTTTTCCTGCAAATGCTGCTGCTCATCTGTGACCGGTGTAGAAGAGGAATCAGAGGGATCTGCCCTGTGGTTTAACCCCAGCCAGCAGCTAAGCCCCACACAGCTGCTCGCTCATGCCCCTCTCCCCAGTGGGATGGAGGAGAGAATCAGAAGGGTAAAAGTGGGAAAACCCATGGGCTGGGATAAAGGCAGTTTAATCAGCAAAGCAAAAGCCGCATGCACAAGCAAAGCAAAGCAAAACAGGGAATTCCTTCCCCACTTCCCGTGGGCCAGCAAGTTGATGTCTTAGGTAACTCAAGACATCGACTTAGTTGATGTCCAAGGTAACTCAAGTCACACCAACAAAGTGCTTATATAGCTTGGGTTATAAGATTTCTATGTAACCTTAATATCAATATAACCCAAATCATGACCTTTTATCAATGTGACTTAAAGAATATCAATATAACCTTAAACATAGCTTTCTATACTTATGTAGTCTGAATCATAGCTTTTACTTATATAGCCTGAATCATAGCTTCTACACCTATAACTTGATGCTTGTAACTTTTGATACCCATATAATCTAATATGAATAACTTTTTATACAATGTAATAGCTAGTATGTAGCTAACTAGTTGCTTATGTGCAGAATAAAGAAAGAAAAAAAAAGAAGAAAGAGATAACTTACCAGGTGTATAGCTTTAGAGATAAGTAAGCGTAGTACTAATGAGAAATTGGCAAGCCAAAGCCAATTATCCACAAAACAAAGAATTTAGACCGGTTAAGACCAGACGGACCGAAGAGCATCACAACTGCGCACGGCTCGAAGACAAAGTTGAAAAGTTCAAGTGCGAAGAAGACTTTAGAAGCCTTCATCAAAGACCCCCGAAGACCCCCGAATTGGAGAGGTGCATGCGCAGTGCAAAGAATTATCTAATAACCAGGAGATCATGCTATGTAAATTAGTTCCGGCGCGTATGTGATGATGCTGTAATGACATAGCAACCCTTAGCGAAATTTTACTGTATAAATATGCCACCGCACTTGACAAGGGTGGGTGAGTTAGGAGGAGATATCCCCCTCACCACCAGCGCTGCAATAAACAAATACCTGCTCTATAGACAGTGGTCTATGGGGATTTATTTCCAGCCTGTCTTTCGGGCATCAGTGTTCAGTCATCTCCAGGAAAGCAGGGCTCCATCACGCATAACTGTTACTTGGGAACTCAAATGCCATCACTCCAAACGTCCCTCCCTTCCCTCTTCTCCCCAGCTCTGTATGCTCCATATGGTATGGAATATCCCTTTGGTCAGTTGGGATCAGCTGTCCCGACTGTGTCCCTTCCTAATTCCTTGTGCACCCTCAGCCTCCTCGCTGGTGGGGTGGATTAAGAGCCGTGAAAGGCCTTGACTCTATGTAACCTCAGTAAGGAAAACATCCCTGAATTACCAACAGGGTTTCCAGCACAAATCCAAAACATAGCCCATATCAGCTACTACGGAGAAAATTAACTCTATCTCAGCCAAAACCAACACAATATGCTAACGTGCAAGAATGCAATGAATATGTTAGGAGGAAGCGTGATGGAAATAAGTAATACTGAGTAGCTGAAAAAATGTTAATGGCACCCTAAAAGCCTGCAATTTGGCTGCTTTGTTTACATGGAAACATTTTTGCACATGCACGATTTAGGGAGAAACAATACTGCACGTTCAAGGGTTTGAAGTAAACTGAGTAATCTAAACCCAAGCAGTAGTACTTAAAGTTTTCTGTTATATACAGAATAAAGGAATTTTACATGGACAGTATGTGGGATGATGTTGAGCTCAAGAGTTGAAAAATATGGGGGTTTTTTCCCCACTAGGATTTATTAAGGTAATATGCAGTGTCCATATGTATATAAACTTCAGTCCTCTGTGACCCTCTTTCTGGTTCTTCATGTCCATGGTCATTTTTACTCATCCCATGAGGGCCATGATGATGTGTTTTCTTTTAGTTATGCTGCCTGCTTAGTGTGCCAGAATCATGCATGCTACTTTTGTATAGCATCATTCCAACAAAAGAGCTTGAGCTTTGGGTCTGAAAAGACACCAGAGGTTAATAATGCAGTTGTATGAGACCCTTGTGGTAATTAACTAAACCGTGTTTTAAAGCAGAGCTGACTTCATATTTCCAGCTGTGGGGGCCCCAGAGTGAGAATGAGGATGCTGGAGTTAAAGGGAGTAGGGCACTGCCACGAGAGGTGAATTTGGCCAGCAGACTACTGCCCAAATTGGTGGATTTCTGCTGAGTTGGTGGCCCTTCCACTGCTTGTAGAGCTGCATTTGTTTCACAAAGCTTGATTATACCAGTCAGAATCTAAAGAGATCAGCTTTGCAATGGGGAGATGCATCTTGTGTGAGAAGGCTGATGGAGTTGGGTGTAGCACGGAGTATTGGACTGGCCCGCAGCCACCAGGGAGGAAAGGAATAAGCTTTCATCCAGGTTTGCGATGGGTAGGACAAGAGAAGCAGAATTTGTTTCATCTAAACTGGTTCAGGTTAAATTTGATGGAATGTGCCTGCTACTGGTTCGTCTTTGGGCAGATGTGGGATTTCTGTCACAGGAGGTCTCTGACAGCAGGTCGGACCATCATCTCTGCTACGCTGGTCAAGCAGAGTTCATCTCTTCTGGGGGAACAAACCAGGTGATCTCTTCTGACCTATTGCAGCCCTAAGTCTGAAGCCCTTCTGTCTGAAAGCTTGTCCTGACTCTGTCTAGGGTGAGATCTGTTTCTGTTTCCCTCTGGAATTTGGTGTGGGTTTTTTTTTCTTTTGATTTGTTTTGGTTTTGTTTGGTTTTGGGGTTTTTTGGTTTTTTTTGTTTTGTTTTGTTTTGTTTTTAATCCTGGCCTGACTAAAATCAGGTTACTGTAACTCATTCAGCAAGCTGTGTTTAAGATCCACTCTTGACACCTGCAACATATTAGCTGCACTATGTATCTGCTTTTAAACCAGAGTACCCTATGCTAGACAAGAGTTCTCATTATATAGCCTTGACCATTTTATTCATGTCCTTTCTCATATCTCCTTTCCTATCTGAGGTTTAATCTTTTCACTCCATTTGAGACAGCTCTTGTTGTCCTGTCCTCTCAGCTGGCTGCCCTTCGGTTTGTGTGCTATTGACATAAATCAGCATTTATTTGGGAGCAGCATCTGGCGAGGTGTAGGTCTTATTAAAGGAGATCTAAAATGCCTAGAGTACTCTAAGGTACTGTAAAATAAATTAATACTAGTGAGATTAAGAATAAAGCAAATCTTTATCTTGTTTAGAACTGTATTACTGGAATAATATATTCTACAGCAGGAAAAAATAAAGGTTGATCCTTCAGTATATCATTTTGTAAATACTGTTGTCAGCATTAGGTTCCTCCACACAGGCTCATTGGGCAAACAATAATCTCCTTTCATGCTAAAATGTCTCTTTTTTTCCTCTAGTGTCTAGGAATTACATTGGGGGATAAAAGAGCTTTGAAGAGCTTTATCTTCTAAAACCATTGTTTTCTTTGTTACTTTTGTGCCAATTTCAGAAATATTGGTATCCAACAGTTAGTAATCATACAATTAAAATGTATTAATGCAGTGCTGTCATGGAAAATTTGAAACTATACAGAATAAAATATTACCATTACAGAATGCATATGCAACAGCCCAGGGTTTATAAAACATGCATTAGGATTTTATAGCTTATGTTTCTGAATTTTTGAAGTATATTTCTTACTGTTTTATGTTCTAAATAATATGTATCAGTGTGTTACTTATCACTTAATTGCATAATCCTTTTCTAAGACTTCAAATGCAGTGGCCCCATTTGACAGCATATATTTTTACTCAGGTTAATGGCTTTTTTTGGTGACTAAATTCAAGAACGCAGTCCTGTTTGATTTGGTTTTTTTATGTTACTCATTCAGGAAAGCCAGCTCAAAAAACACATGAAAAAAAGAATGCTAGCTTCAAAAAGGTAAACACATGGTAGGTGTGTCCAGAAGGAGAACATTTTAAATGCAAAATTCCTGAAAATAGTGTTAAGATGGAAGCTGCTGTTTTGTCTTCATGGGAAGCAATTGTCTTGTGTATACACAATGAATGAAGACAATAAAAATTAGAGGTCTTATTTGAAGACCCTTCACCTAGATTGAAATCTGAAAGGAGAGCTTTCTGATTGACTGTTGTTTACTGCAAAGTCCTGATGTGTTGTTATTCTACTATGAAGAAACAGTTCAGCAGCTGAACATCTAGGACTGTTAGAACAAACTTCTATCAATTTTTCAAGTTACTAATGGGAATCATTCAGGGTTTGCTTGTCCTGATCAGAAAAACAGGGTGGTTTTCAGTTGGCGAAGGCTACATGCACATAGGAAAGGGGAAGGTGGGACTGGGTTCTTGGCTATTGAAAGAAAAGGCCAGTGTTTTATTTGGAAGCTCTTCTTGTCCCAGTATATTTTGGGTTGACAGTCTTTTACCTTTAGACATCTTCATTTTGAGGGAAAAAGCATGCTGAACTATCTGATATTGTGTGTGTGACTAAAACAGACAGTAGCCATGAAGTCTGTTGGTTTAATATTGAAAACGCTGTAGCAAAACAGATTGGAGGTTGTGTATGAGCAGTACACATGGATACAAATCCATGCTTAGGAGGCTTTTGTGTTAACTGTGCTCCAAAGAAAAGTAGTAGCTCCTCTCATCAGCCTTTAGGCTGTTCAGCATGAGTGATGAAGCACTGTTGAGGAGAATGTGGGTGACACCCAGCTATCAGTCATCTCTGCGATACCACTGTGATATTGTACGCTGTCAGGCCACTGTGATTGATTGTCTGTACCCCATGGGATGAACAGTGAGTAGAAAAGAATTGCAGAACGTGGTTTGGCTGCTGCTTCCTCTGCCAGGACAGAGGAATTAGGGGGTGAAAAAAAAAACCCCTACCCTAATAGTCTCAAAAAAATAAAGACTGCCATCCTGAGGGGAGTTGTGAGCATTTAGGGTAGAGAGCAGTTATTTCTTCCACGTGTAATGGGACATCACTGATTCTTAATTCTCTTTCAAGATGATTTACTGAAGACACATCTGTGATGTAGTAGTGATTTATAGTTAGGAGTGAATGACACTTGCATGTTAGTTTGATCCTCACCTACCCCTGCACGATCTTAGTGGTCTGAGAAAGGAATAATCCATGGACAAGTTGCAGTTAGCTGCAGGGAGGAGGCAGGATTGGGCCCTGGGTTTGGTAATGATGCAACCTCCCCTGAGAAGAGTCAGGACTGTGGATCAGCATGATGTGATGGAGGAGGAGGAGATGGAATTGCCTGCTGTGCTGGGCATCCTTGGGACAGCTCAGAGAGAAGGGTGGTGATGGCAAGGAGTAGAGATTGCTGGTGGGTTTCTAAAGCCTGGATCTGTCAGATCAGGCTGAAACACCCACACAGTCCTTTATTTGCTTCCTTTTGCTGCTTTCCAGGAAGGGAAGTATTATTAGATACTTGGTTCTTGCCAAAATGCTTTGATAAGCGTTTAGCTTACGTATTCTTATTTATTTCTCTTCGTGATCATTACTCAAGCAAGTGCCAGGCCACTCCTTTGATTATATTTAATTCTTTACTTTACAAAATGAAGAGTTGAAAAAATCAAATTTTAAAAAAATGTCAAAAATGGAGATGTATTTAAATCATTAGAGAAGTTCTCCATTACTAAAGCCTGGATCCTACTGATTTCCATGTATATGACCTACCTATATATTGAGACATATAGTGTCCTGTAGATCTGTTACTGGTGCTGCAATGAGCATCATGTAAAGATGTGTGTTTTCTGGGGATAACTGCCCTCCTTGGGATGCTTTGTTGTAAAGATCAGAACTTCTGGCTCTGAACTGGGGGGAGGACTGAACTTTTACGCTGCAGAAATTCGCATTTGACTTCGGCAAAAATATTTTGAGACAAGTGACCTGACCCTTGCCTTCAAAGGTTTTCCTATAACCCCAGTGATTCTTCCCATAATATTGACACTATTGAATGTGATACAGAAGATGCAGTTACCAGGAGAAGATGGCACTGGGCATTTCTTGCTATGATTTGAGATATCATTATCGTTAATCCATTTTCAGTTTTGTCCTGGTTGTGAGAAAGGTGCTTGGTGTTCCTCTTGTGCAAGTCAGCCCCTCCCCTGCCTTGCTTAGGCTGTGAGCTAGACCAAGAACTGGTGAGTGAGGGCAGGGTGATGACTGGACTTTTAAAAATATTTATTTATTGAAAGTTCTCTTTAGAATTAATTGATTATTTTTTTTTTTGTGAGGAGTTTGAGTTTTTCTATGATGCATAGGTGCCGCTCCTTCTGGGATGATAACCCCAAGCCCTAATTGTACTCAGCAGATGCCAAGTATGGGGAGGAGGTTGTTTTAGCACATTCAGCGTGTAGACTCCAGGTACAGCACTGATGTGATTCTCTTGGTTTCCTGCTGGAGCCTGGAGGTCCTTCTTAAAGTCTGTCACTTCAAGTTGAGGGTCGTCAAAACAACTTGTGCTCTGTATGATGTCTGCTCAGTGTGGCTTGCTCCCTGTTCAGTCAGCAGTAAAGGATAGCAAAAATGTGACCTTTGGTCTTCTGTTCAGAAGCCTTGGGGGTATTGAGGTTTGTTTTATTTTAGCTTTATTTGCTTCAGAAATTGAAAGATACACACTCGAGAGCTTTGCCTTGGTTTCAGACCTCCAGACTGGGGGGCTGTTGGGGCTCCTTGCAAGACATAATTTTAAGTGGTTAGAACTGTAGGGCATGTACTGACTTTTTTAGTTAATTGCAGTGCAAATGTAAAATCAGCCCATAAATTGTAGCCAGTGTTGTGATTACAAATCATTACAATAATGTGAGATTATTCAGTTTGTCACAAATCCTTCTAGAGTACGCAATTAAAGTCATAACCACAAGTATAATCCTGTAAGATAAAGTTACGTCATTACACAATCTCCGTGTGGTTTACTGTTGGCTTTATTTTGATGCCAGATTGAATAACTGAATGTTTCTGTGTCATTAACTTCAGTGGCAACACATATACTTTTAATATCTCTGCCAATTCTGGAGTTAATTTTGTATTCTTAAAAGTATTGATATTGATTAATATAGTAATTGGGCAAAGCCTTGATTTTCACTCTAGTGATGGGAAAATCAACTTTAAAATGATGAAGTTTAAGAAAAGAATTGCTAGTTATGTCCATCACTAGAGCTGTCTTGTCACATGATCAGGAAATAAATGAGTTGTGATACTGGTACATTGTTGGGTAGGTGACTGGAAGGAGGTTGGTGCTTCATTGCAAAAGCAGTGACTTCTGTCACTCTGCAGACTTATAGTGAGGCAGAGGACCGCTGCTGAACAGGGACAAAATGAATCATTCTCTTGGGAATGGATTTCAGAACAAATCACATCTTCTTGTACAACTTCAGATACCCATCTTGTTTCTTGTGTGGTACTTGTCTCTTCCTGGCATTGGATGTCCTGATGCTTCCAGTGCAAAGGAAACTCCAGTGGGCTAAGGAGTAACTTGTGCCTGTCAGCCAGAGCCCAGTGACTCAGTGTGTCAGAGTAATTCTGATAAATACCCCGACTGAGATAATCAAAACCCGTCCAGGGATTTGGTTGTTGTCCTACTTATTAATTTTAATGATAATTGAATATCCGTGCCGATTACTCAGGTTGTAAGCTCAGCTCCCCAAGCCCTGTATATTCAATTTCAAAACACTGCTTCTTCCGAGTCTGGTATATTTAACTCGGAGGGGTGGTCTCGATGTGGACAGGCAGTACAGACAGGCAGGAGCTACTGTGTCCTTTGGAGTCACAGTAAGTAAGTCTGGCAGAACCTGTTTCTCAGAGCTGTATAAGTGTATTGACCTGGCAAATGTCTTTAGCTCCCAGGGGATTTAGTTATGATGCTGCCTGGGTAATATTTGTAAAGGGCTTTTGCTGTGAAGGTGTTGAAGAGAAAGCAGGGAATCTTAAGCAGCCCTTGCTTGGTCTTTGCAAAGCTGTTTTGCTTGATGCCACCAGGCCAGGTAAACCTTTTGGACTGCTCTGTTCTCTGCCCCTTTTGAGCACAGCACTATGGATAGATTTTTTGCTTGCAGGGTTACCTCCTCCAGTGCTAACCTGGGGTGTTTCTCAGCATTGCTGTTTGCAGAGGCTGACCTTGCTGAAGCTGCATGTGCAGAAGTCCCTGTGCATCTCTCCAGGTCTTGCAGAGCATCTTTGTCAGAAGACAGAATCTATGTTGAGGTTGGTTTGTTTTTTTTCCTGGGAGGAGCTTTTCCTAACTTAATCCCTGGTGCTTCTGGCCCTGCTGGAAGACTACACAGTGTCTCCATCGATCAAGGGTAAAGCAAGCAACTGAGACCCAAAATGGGGGCTAATGCCATAGGTGTCCTGTGTTTTGTTGAACTGGGAATGACCTAAGTTAGCAAAGTCTTGATTACTGCCTTTAAAAAACAGATCATACGCTTCCTTCTTCTCAACCTTTGTTTTGTTTGTTCAAAAATAAAGCAGCAAAGAGAGAAAATAGAGTGCAAACAATTTTTCTTCACACACAGTGCTGTGACCAAAGATATTACTTGGCAAATTTCCTTCCTTCTCTACTCTGCAGAGTTTTAAAACTGAGAGCTGCTTTTTTTTCCTGTATTACAGTAAATACATAAGGAATCAAAATGATATTAAGGAAGAAAGTTGGCCAACACCCTGCTGTCCCAATACGTTGATTGCAAATCATTGCCATTCTAGACATGCTATTTCTGTTTGTTAGTGAGTTTATAGTTTCAGTGCTGGTGGGGTAAAATAATGGGGTGGGAAAAAGCACAAGATTGTAGTATTTGCTAGTTCTTATTATTTAAAGAGAAGACCAGATTTGTGAGTGTGTGAGCTGAAGGTAATGGTGGTGTAGCTTCATAGGATTTAAGGCCACTGAGTCTGTTAACATTATGTAGTTGAATCACTCGTGGCACGTATGGTGTAGAAACTTTTTCAGGGGTCCTTGCAGCAGGTCTGTAACCCTGAATTGGCCTACAGTGCGTCTTCTGGAGAGAGATTTCTTTGATTTAGTCATCCTCTTGTAGTAAGTCCATATCCCTTTGTAGCTTGTGCCAGCATCAATCTGTCCTTATTGTAAGACTAATGAATCTTTCTAGCTCAAATTGGTCAAACTTCAGATCTCAGTCAGTGGTTCTTTCCATGCCTCTTCTTGCTGACTTTGCAGGTACATACTACTCATCTCTCTCTTCTCCTCCCAACAGCCATTTCAGGCAAACAGAAGCCACAAGCAAGTTAGCCACCTCCCACCCTTCTCTAATTTTTTAGTGGGTTTTTGTGCTATAAAGTAGGGCTTTGATCTCTTGAGTAGCTGTGGACTCTCTTGTGGGATCTTTGCAATTTATCCTAGCTGAAGTGATGCCATGTGAAAAGAAAATGGCTTTCTGAAAGTGATCTTAGTAAATTGTTGCATTACCTTGTTTGCTCTGTGAGGCAAACAGATCGCAATAAGAAGAAAATCATCCTTGTGATGGAAGCCAGGTAGAAGTGAAGAGGGAATCTTCGTGGCTGCTCAGCTGGTTGCTGTGGCGGGTAGGAGTTGCAGAACAGTGCAAGATCCTCTATGACATGAAAATGTGGGCTAGAGCTCTGTTGAAGACTGTCATCAGGGAACCTGTGAGATGGTTATGTGGTAAGGGGAGTCCATGGGAGGTGGATATGCTACTATGGGAGTGCACCATGTTCACAGGTTTTGGTAGGAAGACAGGTTCCTGTGACAGTGGAAGGTACAACCCTGGAGCCTCTTAGAGCCCTAGGAAAGGTGGGATTCAGTCCTGGCTCAGCACCAGCTTCTGTGCAAGTAAAGGCGGCATGCTTTCAAAGCCAAATGCCTCTCAGCATCTCAGGAGTCTGCATCCCTGAGCAGAGGAGACAGAACCAAAATCGCCTGTGTGCTTGGATGGCCTGTCTCTGACTGCTTCAGTCCACACAAATATGAAAATTCCCCTTCTTTGTGTACGAGTGGTAGAGTTCTTTTGGGCCTGGTCCAATGACACTTGCTCACAAGGCAAGAGGAAGCTATTGAGAAGCAACAACAGGTTTTTGTGTCCTTCCCCTAAATGGCTAATTCCTTTACTTGGCACAGAATTTCTTTCACTGCTTACTGGTTTAAGTGTCTTTGTGCCCAACAATTTATGGATGAGAGCAAACATTATTTGAAAGCTTTATGTGTTGTGCATTATGGGGGCAACATTTCAGCATCAGAGACGATTTCTTCTGCGGTCTTCTTTTCAGTGGGTATGTGTTTTGGTAAGGAGAATGATGTCAATTAACCACATAACCTGTAGAAGTGCTGTTTCCCATGCTAATTAGCTCTTCCTCTGAGAACTGTACTTTTAATTTATTTTTCAAAGTGCATTCACTCATCCTTTTCCTTTCAAACTTCAACACTCCGTGAAATATGCATCCAGGTTTGCTGAAAGGCTCTGAAGCTGACAAGACAAAAATTGAAAGGGGATTGATTTAATGGTTTAATTGCTAAATCATGATGAAACTGTGGTTGAAATTTCATGTTAGTGTGAAATGGCTAATCAGTCCATTTTGTAGAGTCAGAGCTAGGCCTAGGATAGGGCTGGATAAATAATCATCTGTAGTTTTGTGCCAAGTGGTACCTTTCAGGGACTCCTGAAGATTATGTAAAACTTTTTTTTACCAGAAATTCAGCCTCCAGACAAGAATTATCTTGCCTAGCAGTAAAATGCTGTTGCTGCAATTTGACTGAGTTCTGTCCATACGCTGCACGAAATTGAGAGAAGGTTTCATTCAGTTATGGCCCTAC
This sequence comes from Aleadryas rufinucha, assembly GCA_013397815.1. NCBI lineage: Eukaryota > Metazoa > Chordata > Aves > Passeriformes > Aleadryas > Aleadryas rufinucha. The sequence continues at coordinate 779,565 of VZTH01017683.1, read as the reverse complement.
AGTGAGAATGTCTCTTTGATAAGCAAGTCCAAGGGAGGCCCTTGCCTGTGGCTTTCTCTTTTACCTGCTGGGCTGGTAAGGGAGAAGCAGCACTGAAAGGAAACACCAAAGGCTGGAGCTGTGCAGGATGGCAGATCAGAGTGTTTGGGGTGGCCAAAATCCAGCAGGTCCATTGCCTCCTGGGATCAACAAACTGTGACCTCCCACTTTAACTCAAATCTGCTGGAGGAAGGGTTGGTTGATGGCAACCTCTTTTCTCATAAGGAGATGTAGCCCCTTCCCATGTCCATACGCTTCCTTGCTCTTACTACTCTGCCTCTCTAACTTCTAACCCACCATTAATCCCAGTGCACCCTGAATAGAAAATAACAGTAGTAAGAGCTTGTGGCTTAACTGAGCAGCCAGAGATGGAGCAATAGACCAGTTAATTCATTTTCTGTTTCACCTAGTTTTGATAGTTTGTTCTCTTAGAAACCGCATGTCTTCAGCATTTCTGTGTTCTTTACCTCTGTGCCTCAGGGACTTGGGCCTGGAAGAGACTCTTGTTGTAACCTGGTGAGGGCAATATACGTGAATCTTGATTATCTCTGTACCCACTCTCTACTCCCACCTGGCATGGGCAGGTTGCTGCTAGCTTTAACCCACCTTACTTAGGTGACAAATATATGTGGCTCGTCGTAGGCTTGGCTGCCTGATCAGATACTTTCTACTGAAACTTCTTTGGATCCCACTGAGAAGTTCTGAATGATTGTTTGACTCCCATGGCAAGTTCTCACTGTGGATGATTATGCCCTGCCCCCCAAAAACAAAGTTATCTTCCCTTCTCTTCAAAAGTGTTCAGTTTAAATTCCAGGATCTTTTGTTGGTTAGGCAAAAAGCAAACTAATAACAGATTTTTTTTTTCTGTGTATGTATTGCAGTATTACTATCAGGTTAAGCCATGGTTTACCTCTTGTTTAAGAAAACAGTTTGAGTTTTTTCCGTTTCTTCTGAAAAGTTCAGCAGCTTTCCTCAACTTTGCATTATCACAGCTGATTGCCGAAGCAGCATTTATTTCTGCATTGCAGATATCTCAGCTGAGTATTTAGCACACAATTGTATTTCCTTTCCTAGCCATGGCATGTTGATGTTCAAGTGGTTCTTCAGTGGTTGTCAGATACCAGGAGAGAATGTGGAGGTTGCAGGTATGAAATGTGTTCTTTGTGAAATGGTCAGGATATAGGACATCTGTCACAAACAATTGAGCACATCTGTGTTTCTTCAGTTACAGATTAAAAGAAACACTGGGGTCTGGGTTGCACCTTTGTCCTGCACATTTACATCCGTGTAATTCTGGTGCCTTATTTAAATAGTAACATAAACCTGACACAATGGGAATTAAATCCCGAGAATAAAAAGTAACTAAAAGTTTAATTTTGTTGTGGAATAAGCATAACAGACATCCACATGTATAATTTATTACCTATAGTGGGGTAAGTACTTAACAACAGTTATAATAAACCCATTCTGTTCATTCATTTTTAGATCTTAGCATACTGATTCAGACCTTAACTGAAAGTGAATATACAATCAATGTGCGGCTTTTTGTGCAGGTTTAATAATGTAGGCCTGCCAAGGTTCTTTAATTAAATGATTATTCTTTGTTCAATCAGAATAGATTGTTTCACTATAGGCATTGCAGACAAGTACATGCAAAATCCGCCCTGAACTGATCATGTTTTAGCTGCTTACTGTAATCCTGAGTGATAATCTTTGTCACGCAAAGCAGTGAGACCAACCCAAAAACCAGGGAAAAAAGTTGTAGTGAGATATTAAAAATGTAATACCTAATTCTGAGGTATTTCTGATCAAAGAAAAGCATGCTAAGATACAGTTTGTTGGTGCTGTGCACAAAGTTAGAGCTGTCTGACAAGTGGGAAAAGTGGGTTTTGTAGACGGTTCAGATTCAACAGAACTGTCACCAAACCCAAAGTAAGCCAAGGTGCTCAGCATGTGGGGAATCAGGAAATCTGGCTTGGGATTTTTTTACTGGTAACCCCATATATTCAGGAGGTGGCAAATGGAGCTGTTAAGGGGAGGTGCAATAAATTGCATGTTGTGTATGCCTGCTGCGCACACCAGTTCCCATAGGAGGGTCTGCACAGGCAGAGCAGCCTTCTCATTTTTTTTGAGAGTATTGGAAATGCAAAAAATCTGTTTGGCATGGGGGCTGCTGCTTGTAGCATCGCACAAGGCTGGCTTCAGATGGCCCCTGCTGCCACGGCACATCATTAATGCAGCTCACAGCAGCTGGACTGAGAGGACTTCAGTGTTTATTAGGGGAATATAATCATTTAAGCCTGAATAAGCTTCAAAGCTCTAATGTGGCTGTTTGGCCAACAGAAATGAGATGTAAATTTGTGCTGAATAGCCACTGATTACAGAAAGATGATTAATGTGAGGTTTAAAATTGATTTATGGGTGCAGTTGTCAAGGCCTAAGCCATGAATGTAATATTAACTCTATGAAAAGCTTTGGGTAGATTAGAGACCAGGGAGCAGTGGCAAAATAATGCATTTGCTGGAGGGTCTGATACGGTGTATGGGCCATCTGTAATCTAGTCAAATTTGGTATATGCCTGAGAGGTTAGGCTTTTGCCAGTGCAGCACGTGGATAATTGTATCACTTTGCCTGAAATATTCAAAAACCAAGAAGTTTAATCTGTTTTATTTTCATTAAATGCACTTTTAGATCAAGAATTTTTTCTTTTTTACTGCGAACTCTTAAATGTGTACTCACTTGCAAGAAATTGTATAAACCCAACGACAGGGATAAAGATTAAAAATCTAGTTAACTTTTTGAAAATTTACACAGTTCTGTGAATTAAAAATAAACCAAATATTTTGCAATATTTCAATTGTAGAACAGTTAAACTCGCCACATAGATTTTCAATTATTTAAATATTAGGAAAACATTAAAGTAATAAGGAAAACTTCCTTTCTTCCTGCTTTTCAAACTTATTCTGTGAACCTCTTGGTATCATCAGATGATGAGTAACATGAATAATATCCCAAAACCTTTGAAAATCCAAGCATCTCGAATCAAACCCTACCCCTAACCAAAACCACCCTTAAACCTGACCCAACCCTAAGCCCTAACCCTAAAACCTAACCCATCCCTGACACAAAACACTAACCCAACCCGAACTCTAAACCTAGCCCTAACCCTAACCCTACATCAAACCCCAGCTGTAACCCTAAACCAAGCCCTAAGTCTAACCCTATACCCTAACCCTAGCCCTAAAACCCAAGCCAAAGCCCAAGCCCTAGCCCTAACCCTAACTCAACCCCTACTCTAACCCTAAGGCTAACCCCAACTCCAACCCCAACCCTCACCCTAGCCCCAACCCTAACCCTGATCCTAACCCCTAACCCAACCCTAACCCAGTCCTGAGTCTTTCTGAAGATCTGGCCATGTCAGCCTATCAGTGTTAAACCATGTGGTGTCAATACTGTTCGTTCTGGCCTGTGTTCAATTGCTCTGCAATGAGTGTAACATTAAGCAGTGAAAAATGATTTAATGGTATTGTGTTTCTTCATTGCTTCTTTCACGCTCGTCTCCACTGTCTATCCCTCAATTGCTGGACTGTGATTTGGAATGGGTGTTTTAATTCATATGTACAGAGAATTTCAAGCCTTTAAAAAAGTGAACCTGTGAGAGGTGAGGTGGGGTGTCCAAATAACACGTTGCTTTGTTCTGGGAAGGGGGTCGGCGCAGTCCCTGCTTAGGCATGCTGGGGAGGGGCTGGTGCTCCTTTTCATTTCAGTTCCACCAGCCCCCAGCTGGGTTCTCATTCCAATTGGATTCTGGTGCTGACATCTTTCATTGATCATGCAAATTATCAAAGTCTGAGCTAAACTTCAGTCCCATTTTCATTTTTTTCCCATGGATCGTGGTGTGCAGACTGAAAAGGCCAGGTAACTTTGTCGTGATGTTTCTCCATTTTTCAACAGCTTGAATTGTGCAGGTCTCTGAACAGATAACTGTCTTGGTTTGAGACAAATTTGGAGGAAAACATCCAAAATGAACGTCCCTCTGTTAGAAGGCAGATTTCAGCAGCCTCTCCCCCACCAAGTTCAGAAGGAAATTCCTTGGAGGAAAGTGAAAAAAACCTATGTATTTAACAAGCAGAGTGCACGCAGGCACCAGAAAAAAAAAAAAGAATGTTAGATAATAAAACCTCTCGCTGTGGAGAAGAAACCTGGGTAGATTTCAGGGCCCTTTCTGTGTGTGGCTCTGCCCTCTCTGGAGCTGGGGTTTGGCATGGGCCCCTCTGGGCCATGCTGTGGAGCCTCCTGGTGATGTTGTCCCAGACCAGAACGGAACAGTCCCAAGAAAAGTTCCTGCCTCAGCTAGCAGGGTAGCTAAAAAGCAAAGGAGTTTAACTTTCCATCTCTCTCCTGAGAAACAGCCGAAAGTTGGCTAAAAGCAGGAAGATGCTTTCCTTGGCTGTGTAGCAGCAGCAACGCTGGGGAGTGTGTGTGTCCTTGAGCACAAACTGCTCTGAAAAATTCGCCTGGCTTCTCTCCCCCCGTCTCCTGAGAAACAGCTTAAAAACACAGGAAGGCACAGGATTTATGTCTGGCATAGGGCAGATGATAGGGAATATCATACAGCCACCCCAGGACAGTAACACATTTCATCATAAGCTGGTACTGAAAATAATTTTTAAGGTTTTAATTGTTCTTTCTTACCCATTTGCTTGGGTGGTACTTTGTGGTGGAAATTGCTGCTTGTGTTTTGAGATGCTATCACAGCTTTCTTTCTCATCTATTCAGTGGTGCAGAGCAATCCAGGAACTGTCAACACTTTTGCCTTATAGGGAGTTTTACTGGGAAGTCTCCTGCACAGCCAGCTGCAGAAATGGAAGGTGTGGCAGCGAACTTTACATGCATATTGCAAATAAAAAAAGATTATTGAAAAACTATTCCAAGTAGCAAATGCAAATGTTTTCACAACAGGAGCTGATGTTTATGAAGTTCTCCGTGTAACTTTAGGTCACTGATACGTCTTCACATGTAGCTCTTCTTGAGGGGAGCAGTCACACTTTGTCTCATAGTTTCAACGTGGGGCTCTCCTGTTTGGTGTTTTCCGTCCGCTCTGAGCAGTGTGACTGTGTGAGAACCTTTCTTGGCATTACTTCATGAAGGAGGAGGATTTCTAGAAGTCCTGATTGCACACAGGATGGTGAAAGGTTGGCCTGGGTGGAATTAAAAATACCCAAACCACTGTAAGATACAGAAGTATCCATCCAGATGCTTAAGCTCTCAGTTCTAAAACTTACATTTTTTTAAAGCTGATGCCTGCTGACGAGATGTTCTGAGTATTGGAATGTGCAGTTGGCAGCAGTGGAGTTAGGATGGAGCATGATGGTGCTGTGAACATTCACCAGCTCATTTTAAGTGTAGTTTTTTTTATAGTGGAGATAAAACATCAATCATCTCCCCATCTTTGCTATTCCCTCTCCTGCCCTTTGTCCCAGTGCAAGGCCAAATGTGAAACCTTGGCACCGAGTGAAATTGAGTCTTGTTAACTCTTGATGCAGTGGGGAGTAGCATTTAACATAAAGCAAGACCCTTTTTCTCCTCTTAGCATCTTTGCTGCCCACACATGCCAAGGGTCATTCAGAAGCACATGTCTGGCAGTTCCTGTAACTGCTGAGGTGAGAATTTGCCCTTTTAGTGGGAGGTGGGTGGAGGCGGTGGTAATGGAAATGACTTTCTGAATTTGATTTCTGCTAGGCATGTATCACATGTGGACTAGGGAATATGTGTTTGGCTAATACAGAGATGGAGAAAAACATTCAGTAGTGTCACATGGCACATCTCAAAATCTTGCTTTAAATTTCCAGTTCATACCTCTTTGCTGACTTACTTCCCCCCACATATGTTTTAGTTTATGAAAAATGATCTTCTAGCTGGGAAATCTCCCGTAATGAGTGAGGAAACTCATTTTTACTTCAGCTAATTAACCTCAGGGTATTCTGAAGCTGTGTGTTAACTGGACTATGCAGCTTAGTGACCAGAGTGGCCTTGTAAGAAACAGCAGGAAACTGCAATCCAGTAGTAAAGCAAGAAGAGTAGACCGAAAGTTATAGTGTTCTTATTTTCATTTTATTTTCCTGGTTGGAGAAATTGGGAATGTGCCAAGCCACCAGAAAGTGTAGAGTTCCTTCTTCAGAAACTCAGCTTTCATTAGGCCAGATTTCTGCCTGAGTAGGGAGATTAATCAGATGCTCTCTATCCTCTGTTATCCATTATGTTTTTTGCTTGACTAGTAACTGCTGTCAGTAGGAATATATATCTGTGTGTATAAATGTCTCAGTTGTAAAATTGCCATCCAAATGAGGCTTGAGTCTCTGTGGGGGTACTGTCAGATGTATGGAAATAGTAAGATCCCAGGTTGCAACTGCTTCTGGTATTTAAAGGTTTTAGTAAACACTGTGCCAAATGTTGTCTGCATTGAACTCACTGCAGTTTCTTTTTGACACTGGCTCCTGCCCTTAAAATGAGCTCCAAAGCCCTTAAAAACAGGCTGAGAATGTGTAAAAATAACTTCACCTTTTGCATTATAAAAGTGGGTGTTGGTATTGGAAAAGTTTGCGTGAGTAATAAAATTTTTGTTGCTTGATAGCTGACATTTAAAACATTGTGTTTGAGGCTGAAAGAAGTAGTTTGTATTACTCCAGAACAGTTTTTTCGTAATTATTTTTATCTGCCCTCTATTTTGTTTAAACTCGAGAGAAGATGGTAAAGACATGGTTTGTGAGGCTGTCAAAATAACTGGTTTCTCCTTTATGAATTTTTTTTTTTTTTGGTTCCCTCCCCTCCTTTCCTAACTTGACCCAAGTACATTAATTGCTTTGGTTTCCTGATTATTTTTATTTCAAACTTGTGATTTACTGGAAAAAGTCACATGGCTCTAATTGATGTCCTTCCACTGGTTGGTGTGGGGCAGGAGTGGGGAAGCTGCTGAGCGTCCCAGTGAGCAGCATCCTGCCCCAAAGCAGAATTTGAGTTTTAAACATGTGTACCCTGGCACAAATGCTTAAAAATTGTTAATCGAGAGTGCTGTTTCAGGCAGGGTCCAGTGACCTGGTACTGATGGAAAAAGCTGGACAAAGCTATTTTGATGTGTCTGCTCTGCTCCTTGCACTGCTCACCCATTGGGAAGAGCAGGCTTGCAAACAAGCGTGCAGCATTGTTCCACGTTTACTGCATTCTTCTGCTGCTTGAGAGTGGTTTGGGTCATTGTCCCTTGCTGTGGGGGGGGGAACCAGGCTTCTCAAGTGCCCCATCCAGGTGCTGGTGGACTCTGCCATGATCAGTAGGTCACATAGATTATACATACACCTCTTGCCAATGCCAGTGTTGAAGATAAAACTCCTTTTCTCCTGCCAGTCATGATGTTAGCATTGCTGTAGAGAGAGCTAAAAGTAACAGGACTTTTGGGTGCTTTGTCTTTTGTGATCTTGTTCTTTGAGCAAGCAAAACCCATTTAATGAAGACTGAAACACCTACAACAAAATTAGGCTCTTGCTTAATCATACGGCTCCCAAGCTGAAAATCTGAGCAGTGCCACGTATCGCAGCTCGTGTTGATAACACTGGCAGTATTTGGTGGCAGGATTTGAAGTGCCTGAATCTTGGGACTGGCCTGTTTGTAATTGCTGTTTTGCAATAGGGAAGATAGTGACACAGCCTTATTTTACAACTAGCACAGCCCTGCAAAACCTTCTGCAGTGCAGAAGAAAAGATGTGTGGTGCTCTGCCTGGCTTTCACTAGAGATTTAGCCTTACGTGACCTCACTGAAGTCACTGAAACTGCACAGAGGAGAGCCTGCTGCTTGTTTGCTTTAACTGTGTAATACGATAGCAAGTGAAAACCAGCAGGCAGCTAAAAAAAACCCCAAAAATCCCCACAAGTTTTTGGGTTTTGTGATGGGAGGGAAGAAGCAGGTTGCAAGATAAAGTTGAGTAGCGGGAGGGAACATTTGTGTGGGAGCTAAGCTGGAGGCTATTGATTGGCAGCCAGGTCTTAACATCAGCTGCATAAAAGGAAATCGAAGAGTCTGCCCAAATATTACCAGGATGAAAGGCAGGATAAATAGTACTGAGCCGAACACCAGGCTGCTTTGCCCTTCTGGAAGGGCGTCAGGTGTCCCCTTTTGACTTGGCATAGGGATTGCACAGCACCATGCCACGCTATCCTCTGCACCAGTATGTACTCATGGTGGGCTTGACAGCAGTATTTTGAGGTAAAATTGCCTTTCTGTGGGCAAAGCACATAGAGTATCTCTGAGGCTTCCACACATTCAAAGCCTGAGATCAGAGATCCGTGCCAGGCTTGCTTTTTTCCAAAAGAAGAAAAGGTAAAATACATAAATCCTTTTCTAATTTTACATTTTTGTGCCAGCAGATACCTGAGTTAACATGCATATGTTGCAGACATCTGTGTGGTGGGGTGAAAAAATTAAATAGGAAAGGATGAGGCTTCTCATACCATGGAGCCTGTTAAATAGGTAGTGGGAAGAGAGGCAGATTTCACAGCCCTTGGAGTGAGGGAACCCTGCTGGGAAGGTTTCAGGTAAGTCTTAGGAACACCTTTGTGTAATGTTCTTAAGCTCCCTTTCCCTCTTAAGATTCCTAGGATTTTGCTAAATGCCTAATTTCTTTTTCAGCAGTGCAAGGATGTGTGGAATTAGGAACAAGGCTTGAAATGTCTACACTGCCTTTAGTGGATGCTAAAGGAAGTGAATGAGTTACTGAAGACCAGTAACAAAAACTCTTTCTGCAACCCCCCCATCCCCTCAAAACCAAATAAACAAAAGCTCTGAAATTTTCATCCCTGCTGTCAGTATTTGGTTTTGGGGCAGCAGCCTTTCGCTGTGCTGTGGTAGCAAATTGCACTCCTGGAATCTCCGAGATTAGAAACAATCCTGAGTAGCAGACAGCTGGTGAATGTGTTTTAAAATTGTCCATTTAACCCAAGGCTGCTCCACTGAATGCTTTTTTTACTCTCATATCTTTAGTTAGAGGTGTGATATCTTTGGCCTTTCTGCAGACAGACAGCCTGTATGAACTGTGTGCTTCCTATTGATGGAGCTGCATTTTTACTCACCAGCAGTAGTGTGCTGGAAATTTCTGATTCAGAAATAGGTCTTCTATAAATGATTTAACATCAGGCCATTGAAATGCATTTGTGTTTTCCTTCTTAGGGCTATTAAAGATGTAGAGAAAACATTTACCACCAAATTAATGGTTGCATTTTTGTTTTAATCCTGCAGATGGGGTTGATTTATATCTCAAAAAATATGTGCTGCAGAGAGGAATTATAACATTACACAATTTTTCAGTTATACTTAATTTTTTTTTCATGCCAATAATTTTCATCTAGATGCTGTCTCTTTAATGTGGGTTTTCTTTTTCATTAACTGTAAGGCACTGCATTTCATCCTCTGGTTTGTATTTCTTCATTGGCTGAAAGACTTGTCTGAGGTCTGTAGTGACTGGGAAGCTGGGACTGGGCAGAAGGTGCAGGGGCTCCTACTGCTATCTCCATCTCGTGGAGGGATGTAAAAGCAGCAGGGGGTGGCAGGTTGGCTGCAGTCTCTGGGGGGAGGCAGATCCAGCTGAAGAGAAAGATGGTGTAGTCCTACATGCAGATAGAAGAGAGGAAGATTAAATGACAGAGCAGAGATTTTGCACAATACTGGCTGCTCTGATAAAATCTGGTTGACTTTCCCTTGAGGATTATACAGAGATAAGCAGCCTTACTTCATTAGCACCTCCCCTTTCTCATGCTCTGATGATTGCTTTAGGTTTGATGGCAGGTGGTGATGACAGGATTTGCTGTGATCTGGGGTGCAGTACTGGAAGTGCAGCACATCCCAAAGCCTGCGATGTTGTGTCGTGTGCCATTTCTTGCATCTGAGATTAGACTCTAGCTCAGCTGATTGATGTATTTATGCTTGGACCTTTCACCTCATGGTGTTTAGTGCTCTCAGTGCATGAAAGCAACCATTAGAATCACTGCACTTAGTTTTTCAACAAATGAACTTTGTACTTACTCCCAAAAGCACAACTCCTGAAGCAGCAGTGGAAATGAGCTTAACTTCATAACTCTGGGGAGCATCAAGGTTGGGTCCTTGGAAATTGACCTGGCAAGTATGAAAAAAGTCAAGTGATGTTTTTCAGCATGCCTTCAAGTTAGGTCACTAATGATATTACTGCAACATCACAGTCACTGTAAATGTCAGTTCTATGAAAGAAATACACATTAATGCTCTCTAAATGTTGTACACAGTTACACTCTATACCTTGTGGCTATCCATGCACACCTCCACATGATAAAACTGGTCTGAGCAATTTCTAGTCCTGAAATGGTTTGCACCACTTCCTGCTGGAATTAACACTTTTTCATATATGCTCATTGATCCTCGTATATTCGAGTGATCCTCTGACCTCCAGCCAGAAAAAAAGCAGAGTTAAAGTCATCATGTATTTCCTGGGCTATATTGGGATGTGCTCATCTGTCCCCTGGGCTGATTTGGCAGGGACCTCCCTGTGGGTTGGGGGAAGTGGAAGATTAATCTCCCTTTTCATCAAGGAGATGGAGGTTATTCTCCCTTTTCATCAAATGGAGAATCAGCACCACCTTTAAAAAAATAGGACTTTACCTTTGTATAGTGTCATGTTTTAACCCCAGCCAGCAGCTAAGCACCACACAGCCCCTTTCTCACTCCCCACCATCAAGAGAGCAAATCAAAAGGGTAAAAGTAAGAAAACTCATGAGTTGAGATAAAGATATTAAAATAATAGGTAAAGCAAAAACTGCACGCACAGGCAAAGCAAACCAAGGAATTAATTTACCACTTCCCATGGGCTGGCTGGTGTTCAGCCATTCCAGGTAAGCAGGGTGGTATTTTCATTACAGTCTCTATCCATGGGCCCTTTGGACCAGACCATTTGGGGTAGTGTTGCAATGAGCTCTTCTCCTTGCCCCTTGCTCCTTTTTGGACTTAGCCACAGACTTCAGTCCCTCAGGATTTTACCTGCTCGAAGTAGAGCCTTATCTGTGTGCCACAGTCTCTCCAGCATGGTGTTCTGCCACTGCTGACATCAGAATGTTCCCAGGCCCAGCAGAGTAAGATGATCAGCAGTTCAGCAAGCAGCAGAACCAAGGAGCAGCCACGAACGAGCATCAGGGTTTAGTGTGCAGTGAGGCAATCAAGCCCCATGGCAAGCCCAGGAGCCTGTCACTGAACAGCTGAACAACAGTAACAGCTATAAATTCAATCTAGCACATTCTAATCAAACCTGTCATTATCTCAAACCCCTCCCAGCCCCACACTGGCCATCAAAAAAGACTGTTGTGGTTTAACCCCAGCTGGCAGCTAAGCACCGCACAGCCACTTGTTCACTTCCCCGGTGGCGAATGAACGAGCAAATCAGAAGGGTAGAAGTGAGAAAACTCATTGGCTGAGATAAAGACACTAAAATAGGTGAAACAAAAGCCACACACACAGGTAAAGTAAACCAAAGAATTCCTTGGAAACACCACTTCCCATGGGCAGGCGGGTGTTCAGCCATCCCCATGAAAGCAAGGCTCCCGCACATGTAATGGTGACTTGGGAAAATAAATGCCATGATTCTTCCTGTCCCAAATTCTTTCCTCTTGCCCCAGTTTTATGTGCTGAGCATGACACCATATGGGCTGGAATATCCCTTGGGTCAGGTGGGATCAGCTGTCCCAGCTGTATCCTCTCTCAGCTTCTTGCGCACCCCCAGCCTCCTTGCTGGTGGGATGGGCTGAGAGGCAGAAGAGGCCTTGACTCAATGTAAGTGGTGCTTAGCAGTCAGTGAAACATCTCTGTATCATCAGCAATGTTTCTAGCACAATCCCAAACATAGCCCCATACAAGCTGCTGTGAAGAAAATGAACTCTGTCCTAGCTGAAACTAGCACAATATTAGACAAATTCATTGGAAGTATGTGTGTACAGCATATTTATCACTTAAATTAACCACACTAGTTGAAGAATGCTGTTTTTCTGCTTTCAGTTTCATATATCAAAACCTCCCCATTTACTGGAACATAGAAAATCTAGCTGCAGAATTATTCTATGTTGCATATTTTTCCTGCGTGTTTTCTCAGTGACTCTCCTTATAATTGTTAATTGCCTGTCCTAAAGTTAGGCATGAGTCCTGCACAGATATGCCTGGTTTTCAGTACAGACTCATCTTTGTCCAATTCTGTGGTGCTACCACATGATAAGTGCATCTTAATCACAGTAGGGTTGTGGTCTGTTTAAGCCAGGAGACATAAAATAGGGTTAGAAATGAAAGTACTGTTTGCCATGGCAAAAATGTCTTTGGGTTAGGTTCCTTACTTGGAAGACTGGTGGTACATATGAACTCTGCACATCACAGTGGGCATGTCTTCCTGCACAAGTCCCCACTTTCACATCCCAGGAGAAGAAATGGAGAAGAAATGTTTTTCTGAGGGTGGCATTCAGAATTCACTTTGGACTATACCATCACGTTACGTTCTCATGTCACTTGTTGCTGCTATTTTAATTTAAAATGTAAAACAACATTTCCCTTAAAAAGATTTTCATTGTTATATTGACTTCAAGAGTGTTCAGTGTCAGCTCTGTAGTAATGGTATCTGGGCTGAGAACACTCTCAACTTTATCTCAGGCTGTATTTCCAAGGAAAAAATTTGGCCTTTGGCCCTTAGAAGATAGGCAACTTGGAATATAGCTACTACCTTGCACAGGAGTACCTTTGAATTATGTTCTGTGCATTTGCTTTGTGCTGCATGCGCAGCTGTGACCAGGTGTGTGCAGCAATGCTGAGCAGAGGATGGAGGAGGCTTTGGGAATTAAGTCCTTGAAGACAAGTGGGTCAAAAGTAGAAGGAAACAAAACTGAAACCAGCACTGGTTTTCCTGGGTGCTTTGCTGCACTTAGGTGGTTAATCTAACCTCTTAATGCAACACTGTGGTTGTCGAAAGCAGAGAGGAAACGCTGATAGGTGTCTGTTGTAGGCACAGTTGTGGTGCTACTGACTCTGTGCTGCATCAGGAAAAAGCATTTCTTCCAAGTGATGCCCTTCAGAGTATGGCTAAAATAAAATGAACAAACGGTTGCTACAATTCCCACAAAGAGCTGAAAAAGTTTCTTGGAGCTCTGCTTAAACAGCTCAAGATTTGCAGATCCCTGTAACCTGTATTGGAAGTCATCTTCTATTTGCCTGAGGAAGAACTCCTCTGACTAGCACACCTGGGGGGAGAGCAAAGGCCCATTTATTTCACGTATCACTCCACTCTGCTGATTTTCTGGCATGCTGTTTGGTGGGGGGGAATAGCTTGTAGAAGTGTGGTTTTTGTTATATGGGGCAGTGATTTGAGGATGTGGTAGAAAGGAGCCTGGGGGAATGGGGACAGACGAACTGTAAATGGCTTTTTTTTCTCCTGTGTGGATGCATTGGAAAAGCCCACGGAAATGGCCCCATCTGCTTTTGTTTTGTTTCCTAACTGAGTACTAGTGGACAAACCCAGCAATATGTTTTCCCACTTTTGGACTGCCTAAAACAAAAGGTTTTGACTAGCATCCCTTTCTGTTTATAAAGGATCTGTCATCTGACCTTATCGGGAATGTATCAAGCCTCTAGTACAGAAATCTTGGCAATTAAAACATTTTTTCCCCCGACAGTCCTGAGCGCTGAAGCGCAAGATGCTCTTAGATGGGAAAGCTAAGAGTTTACATGAGTTGTGACTGTTTTAAAAAATACTTTTCCTTTTTATACAGTGGGAAGAAATTGGTGAGGTGGATGAAAACTACGCTCCGATACACACATACCAAGTATGCAAGGTAATGGAACAGAATCAGAACAACTGGCTTCTGACCAGCTGGATCTCTAATGAAGGGGCATCCCGCATCTTCATTGAGCTCAAATTCACACTGAGGGACTGTAACAGCCTTCCAGGAGGACTTGGGACCTGCAAGGAGACTTTTAACATGTATTACTTTGAATCAGATGACGAAGACGGGAGGAACATCAAAGAAAACCAGTACATCAAGATTGATACCATTGCTGCTGATGAGAGCTTCACAGAGTTAGACCTTGGCGACAGAGTAATGAAACTCAACACAGAGGTGAGAGACGTTGGGCCCCTAACAAAAAAGGGATTTTACCTCGCTTTCCAGGACGTGGGTGCCTGCATTGCCCTGGTCTCCGTGCGCGTGTACTACAAGAAATGCCCGTCGGTAATCCGCAACCTGGCCCGCTTCCCCGACACCATCACGGGGGCGGATTCCTCGCAGCTCCTGGAGGTGTCAGGTGTCTGCATCAACCACTCGGTGACTGAGGAGGCACCGAAGATGCACTGCAGTGCTGAGGGGGAATGGCTGGTGCCCATCGGGAAGTGCTTGTGCAAGGCAGGGTATGAGGAGAAGAACAACACCTGCCAAGGTAAGGGTTTGCAGGGAGGGTGCTGTGTGAGCTTCCGAGGTGGTGTGCAGTCTGGGCTTTCTTCTGTTTCCTGTTTTTTGTGCCTGGTTGAGTTGACAGTGGTGGGTCAGGTTCTCACTTCCACTGAGGTCCTTTGAGTAAGTGTTACAGCAGGAAGACAGAGGCCTTGGGTGGATGTCGTGACACTTGAGACCTCTGTGCAGGTGCTTCTGGTGCTTACAGCGCTGCCAACAAGGAGAATCTGGCATTCTACTTCTACCTTTGGAGCACTGTAGTGTTGGGTCCATGAGGCAATTGTAGTCTTATCTGTTATTTAGAGATTTATGTAATTTTCCTCAGTATCAGGGTTTCCTTATGAGTCTTAGAAGTCTGGTTTCTTTTTTTCTGGACTGTACCAGGGAACGTTTGAAGTTAATCTCTCTATAGAAGATGCATTTTGGTTTGGTATTTGAAGGAGTATGTTTTTTTGTCTTTATCACTCTATGGGGGGCTGGGTATTTGATGTGGTGTGAATTGATTGATTTTCCTCTCTGGTAAATAATTTAATACAAAGCTGCTCAGCTGTTCAGAGTTAAACTTAAAGCCCCACTGATAAAAATGCTACCATATGTGCTGAAGTTTTCACGCAAGTAGCTTGCTGAGGTTCCCAAGTTGCTGGTCAGCATAGGTCTCCTGAATCATCAGAGGTCTTGAGCAAGAGATCTAGGGTATCTAAAGCTCAAGACCTT
The DNA here is from genome assembly GCA_013397815.1 of Aleadryas rufinucha. Classification (NCBI taxonomy): domain Eukaryota; kingdom Metazoa; phylum Chordata; class Aves; order Passeriformes; genus Aleadryas; species Aleadryas rufinucha. The sequence goes on along the minus strand of VZTH01017683.1, from coordinate 764,322 downwards.
AAAAAGAATACTTATAAAGAACAACAGTATATTCTGAGTATATGATCTCCTTTTATGTTTTGTTGTATTACATGCTTGTTTATAAAATTTGGCCTTCTGTTGTAAATATGTAACAGGTAGCCTGAAACTAATTTGTTTGTAAAAGAGAAGGGTAAACGAGTAAAGATTTCAATACTGTTTGCTTTTTGCAAAATTAATATATATTGGTTATCAGTCCCATCTCAATTGGCTTGTCTTTGCAGCCACTTAGTAATGGATAGTAATAGATACTGTGGGGAAGGCAGAGGAATTCCACTTCAGCCGAAGTCTGTGTTGCATTTTCTCTTCACCTCACTCCAGACACTCATTACTGCTGTTTGTAGTAGGGTGCAAAGAACAGATCAGTGTATCTCCACAGCAAACTGTGGCCTTGATCCTTTAGTCCTTGGTCACATACTTGTGCCCCTGAAGATAGTTCAAGTCTCTTCAAGTGTTGACACGGAGAGAAAATGTAATGTTTGAGAGAAATGTTTGTGTTGGAGAAACCTCTGTTAAACAGCATGTGGAGTGTGATTTTTGACCACGATAGTCTCCCTTTTCTACAGATGTAGTTAATACAGCAAAATCTGTCTTGGCTTTGCTTTTCCTGTGCTAATGAAGATATTTCTCCTTTTTAGGGGGGAAGAAGAGACTGACTCGATGTTTGATACTGTAGAGTGAGGGAGTTAAGATCAGCATTATCCCAAGCTGAGGACATATAGACTGTTAGAAACGAGGGATGTGGGTTGATAGATCAGCAAGGTTTTGCTTAACTATGGCAGAAAATACCATGTCACAAAGTGACAGACACTGGTATGGTGATGGGTCTAGACACTGAGGTCAGTCCACCTGTGAGAATTTTTGGAGGAAAGGAGCCCTCTGTTAGTCACCTTTCAAGTCCTGTCCTCTGATGCTGCATGAGGATTTCTCGAAGCACTCTTAGAGGTCTCAAAAACAAAGAAAACGCTATTTAAAAAACCAACTAAAAACCAAAATACCAAACCAAAAACCTATGGATTTAAACCAGAAACCTGAGGCTATCACTGAAGAACCTGTGCTGCCTGTAGAGGGGTTGCATCTCTGGCAGTGTTGAGATAGCAATCTGGGGTGTGCTTTCAGAAGGCCTTAGTGATTAAAGTTTGTACTTTCCATTTTTTGGTGTGGGTTGGGTTTTTTTAGATTTGTTTTTCTTAATCCAGAGGACAGTATCTGGCCTCACAATTTATAACTGTGTTGGGTAGGCCTGTGATCATAATTAGGAAGTGTAAAGATACTTTGTGGTGGTGTATTCTTGCCCTATTCCTAAGGTATATCCATGTAAACTGCTTTTTACTTCACCTACAGCCTGCACCTTCGACAGGAGTTTATCACTTTAATTGCTCTAGAGGTGTTAAAGCTGGTAATTCTTTTTTGTGGGATAGCCCTAAATTCCATCACCAAATCAATGGGACTTGAGTGCCTGTGGCAAATTTTGTTTGAGGGCCCCATTTGGATGTCCTGTGTTTAACCCAGGCCGTTGTGCCAAGCATTCCCTGCTGGTTGGCTCTGAGATGCTCAGTTGATAGGAGGCATTCAGCCTTAGGCCGTTCAGGAGGTCTGTATTCAGCATGTACGGAGTTCATGTCGATGTCCCGTGTGAGTAAAATGCTTTCTGGCTTGGTTATTGTTACAAAGACAAAAATTGTCTTCTAGAACAGTGAAGTTAAACTTTGCATCCCTAGGAAGAGTAAGTAACACCAAGAAAGGTCCTGTGTGTTTGTAAATGCCAAATTTTTTTTTCACAGTCTGATTGATGTTAAGGAAGTGCACTCCATGCTCCTGGCTGACATAATGATGGTCTTGGCACTCTGCTGTGTAGCTTTCACAAACACCTAAATAACTTCTGACCTTTGGTTTGTAAATCACTTGGGTGCATCTTGCAAGTGGTTCCCCCAGTTTGCTTTCACTTAGTAAGCAGCTTTTTCATGACCATGCTTTGGGAAACATTTTCAACCCAGAAGAGCCTGGCTTTGTTTATTAAAATTTCTACTGCAAAGATGACATTTTCCAGTCTCTAGTGTCACGTCTGGACGGAGCAGACTACACTCTTTTATTAGAGGTGATGTAAATCCCAGTCATCCTCACAAACATATGGGAACTATTGAAATCCCTTCTGCCTACAAATCATTAATTGGCAACGATGTTCTGAATTCATCATCTTGTCAGCAGGGTTCCTGTTTGAAGAAGGCACTGACAGTAACAGCTGAGCAATTTCTCTCACTGGGGACTCTGAGGTTGTAAATATGACATGGTCTAATCTTCTTATATAATGTGCTCACTCTCTCAATTAATATAGGCAGCTAGGTAGTAGTTATTGTAAAAACCCAAACTGCTTGGATTTTTACACCTCCTTTGGCAATGTGGCACATTTATCAGCAACTGCTAGGGACAGCTAGAGGTAAATCGTGACTGTGTTGGGACATGTTTGTAAAGGACCAGCGTTAAGGTTCATTATTCACAAGAATAAATTACTGTACTAGTTAATAAGAGTTGCTCTGTGAATTTTGATGCTGGTTTCCAGAGTGGTGGTTTGGTACCACTAAAGGACTGATGGTTATGGGCTTTGCCTCGGTTCAGCTGGTGCTCTCTGAATGGATCCTTGAGGAAAATGCCTGCTTTCAAGTCTGCCTGGCCAGTTTCAAGTCTCCTAATTGTGGTCTCCACCCTAGCAGGCAGTACTCAACCAAAGCTGAGGGACAGATCCTAAAATGCTGTAAAAATTGGTGTAGTGCCACTGACATTTCTGCCTTAACCCATTTAGGGGTTTGGCCAAAAAAGTTCTTATCTGCCCAGTCTGTGCTTTCTTTCTTCCTGCATAGGCGAGTTTTATTGTAACTTCAGTTTTAGTTGCTTACTGTAAATAGCAGAGCTCACCACTGGGGTTGTTCAGGAAATGAATACTGTGACAAGGGCACCTTCTGGCACTTCTCTTTATATTCATCCTCACCTTCAGCCCAGTATGTTTTCAGTGAGCAGCAAGAAGTACTTATTTTTATGCCTTTAAAGACAGTTGAGCCCATGCTGCTGAAAGAGAGGGGATGTTGACATGTTAAGCTAATGAGAGCCAAATACATTTTGCAGTGGTGAGGTCCTGCTAGTGTCCAGTGTGCTGCAGACTAGTAACTGCAAACTGTAATTGATTTTGCAGAGCCTGATCTTTTTTCAGATGACTTTTAGAGCTGAAGCACAAATTAATTAAATATTTGAGTAAAGGAAAAATGGAAGAAAAGAAAAACTGCACAGAATGAGAGCCAAAGTGGAAAGGTGAGTAATGAGTTCAGGAGGTCATGGCACTCTCCTTTCCAAGAATCGGTACATGCTGCCAGCTGAAGAGACATTAAAAGGAGTACAGCTGGTTTTAGCCAGCTAGAAGGTATAGACAAGGTTACAGATGTTAGAGGTGGACAAAATAATGGATGAAAACTCAGTGATATCTTTCTTCTCCCTTGCTGTCTTCTGAGGAAGAACATTGAAACTGAGGGCTGGAGGAAAGATGGGTTGGGGAATGATTTTTGGTTTTAGAAAGGAGCTGCTGCCAGAGAAAATACCTGGATATTTATTTTTGTAAAACAACTCTAGAATATTCAAGCCCTTCTGCTGTCTTAAATATTGATGTTTGTTTGATTATTTTTCCCTTAATCAGCTTTGCTGAACATACCTCAGTGCATTTACAAAACCATATTTATTTTTGCTGATTGTTCATTACTTGTGATTCAGCTGAGCTCTTGCCAAGAGAAATGAGTTTCTTACAGAAAACAAGGACTGCAGAAAAACCTTATGTTCACAGGTCCTTTATTTTGGACTTAATTAAAACTAATTGACATACGTAGCTAGCTTATGTAGTTTAGAAGTTTACCTGCTGCATCAGTTCTTGGATGATTTTGCTGCTGGCTGATTGGCGGTGAAGCAGAGCTACTCATCTTCTTCCAGAAGTGGTGCAGTCAGTGCAGACGTGTGAAGGCACTTTCCCAGAGCAGTGATTGGCATCCTCTTGAACAGTCACTAGAAGGATATTCAGAGGCAATTGTTTATTTGCAGCTGTGCAGGAGCAGGCAGGCAGAGGTAGTGACCCTTGGCTGGTGAGGAGCTGAAGGCACCATCTGTGGAGGGTTGGTAGACGACTGAGGACTTACAAATGTAGTGATGGCAGAGCCATGCTTTATGACTGTTGTGTTTCTGAGTCTGCACAGAAGCTACCCCAGAGGCCTGACTTGTGAATGAAACAGCTAGCTGATACCACAATAAAGAAAATCCTCTATATTTGCATATTATGTGTGGTTTCCTCAGGTGACACAGTGCAGCACCTCAGCTACTGCCTTCCCGATCCCCTTATTCCTAGAAATGGAAACATGCTGCTGCACAGGTAACCTTATTTTGAAACTTGGGCTTTTGCTCCAGAGCAGCCACTGTTTCTGTTTTTCCCCTTGATACAGCTGCAGTAGGAGGGCACATTTTCTTCAGTCCACTCCACAACTCGCTTGCCTTCCTCTCTGCCTCAGGTTGGCTGAATTCTCCCTCTCTCTCTCTCTCTCTCTCTCCTGCTTGTTACATATGCTAGAAAGGCAGTGTACTGCTAAATCCTGCCTGTCTTATGGGAGACTTCCCAGCTGGGACTCAGGTGGATAAGGCAAGTGTGCTTTTACCTTTGTAGTGGAGTGGAAAGCAAGCAAAGTCCAGGGATAAAAAAAATAAAAATCTCTTTTTAATTGTTCTACTGGGAGGTGATTACATGGCAAGAAAAACATTGATGGAAATACTTGGTATATGGAGAATACTGAATTTGGAAATACAGTTCCCCCTCCAGGGAGTTCTTTGCCCATCATTCATACTTCTTGTGCGTTTTTCTGATTAAAACCAAATTGGCTGGGAGTATAGCATGGTAGGTATTTATATAATTATGAGCTGAAGTACCTAGTTAATTTTAATTAGTCACAAACCCAGCCAACGTCAGAATAGCTGAATTTTTGGTCACAGTGTGTATTATCTTTTCAAATGTAAGGAAAGTCACTTGAATGCAAAATGCAGTTGTCACTGGAGGGAGAATGGGGTTTATTCTGTAGAGAGGTGTGTGCATGTACATATTTAGGTGGTTTGTTCTGCAGCTGAAATAATTAACAAGAGCAATGTTTTGCACAGATCAAAATTGGATTGCAACTGGACTGATTAAATATTATTCCCTTTGTTTTGTTTTGTGTGTGTATGGTTGCCCTCATTATTATAGGAGGCACAGTGACCATCTATGTGCAATACTTTATGGTTTACTAATGAGCTGTAACTTTCTGCACTACCCTGTGTATCGTAACCCCAGTGACTGAAGATCTTTTCCTTGTTCTGCAGCGATGCTTTTAGGCTCTTACTTTGACCAATTTAACCTTCCTGTTCTTTGCAGTCTGGCTGCTGTGCAGTCACCTTTCAGAAGGACAGTTAAGAAGTACTTTATTCCCTTCACAAAGTATAGATTGAGCACTGCAAATAAAATGAGGTTTGGAAATGGCTTCAGAAGTGTAAACTGTGAAGGTCATGTTTGCTTCTTAGCCATAAGATATTTTGGGACAGATCTCAGGGTATGCTTTTTAGTCTGGTCCTAGATAACTGAATGATATTTACTTGAATGGTGCCTTTGTTTGGTTTCATCATTCTTGAATATATGGTGTCCATTGGTAGATCAGGAAATTTGTTAAATTATGGGATGGCAGAGGTGTTGCAGGACAAAAGGAGTGTTGGCCATGGTGTGGTTAGGTTCCTTTGACTGCCACCTTTGACTTGGAATGGCTTGGAAACAGCTCACTTATTAATTGTGGTTTTTAGAAGCAATTAAGGACTCTGGAGAAACACTAGGGATAAAGTGCATGGATACTTGTTGGCAGTGCAGTGAATTTAATTGCCTTGATTTAAGATACGGCTGTCCCCAGCTGCCCACTCTGTCCCAGTGCTGGAAGCTGGCTCTGCAGAACTGGATGGTTTGCCCGTGACTGATGTGATCAATGGAGCGCTTGTCTTGATGTCCTGGTCTGGGGGCACTCTCCCTGCGTGGTGATCAGTAGCAGAAGGGTGGCTGCAACCACTTGAACTGCCAAGGGTCTGCTAGAGCTCGTTTTTCAGAACCCTCATTCCACCTAATTTATATGATGTATAAAATGAAGTGGTACTATTGTTTTGCTCATAATTTGGGTTTTCACTTTTGTTTTTCTCATTTAGAAACACTTAGCGATAGTTAATGATGTGTTGACATTTCAATAATAAGCTTTGCTCCCTGCATGTTTTACATCTTGACCGTTTTCACTTGCTCTGGGTTAAAATTGAGGTTGAAATCCAGGCTCCACAAAAGCAGGCTACAATTGTGTCTTGTATGAACAGATTCACAGCATACATTTTATTTTATTTCTTTAGCTGAATAAACTTGTATCTTTTACAAGGTAAGTGTTCAGTAGAATGAAGTAAGAGCAAAGAGACTGTGATTCATATGTCTGTACAAAGAGTTGAATCTGCTCTTCATTATAAAAGAGATACCCATTTATTTTGCTGCAAGATTGCTCATTTTCTGTCACTGAAGAAGTTAATGTAGTACAGACAGAATTGTATCTATCTATGAACAACACAGGGTTAAGATTGTATTGAGCATGGTTCTGATGTGCTTCCATTTTTGATTTCTCTCAGGGTGGTTAAGAGGTTCTTAATACTGGAGCAAACTCAGAAAGGTAGGTGTTAGATAAACCCCAGAATGTATACCCAAAACAGATTAAATTAAAAAAAAAATAATAAACCAAGACAAAACATGCAATTCCAGGGTTGTGGATGTCCCTTATTACTTTCATACACCTGTCTTTATAAATTTATGTCCTTGAAAAAAAAACAGCTGAAGTTTGAAGAGCTGGGATTTAAGATGACAACTTTCTTCTCACTGTAAATGACAGTCAATCAATTTAATGCCAAGAAAAATTCTACTCCCCTTCTCCTGAAAATTCAGGCTTTAAGAGCTGCAGGTAAGTGGCAGTATCAGGACAAACCCCCTGGCTGGGGGGGTGAAACAAGACTATCCCTGCCTGCATGCCTCCTCGTGCCACCCACAGTTATATTCCTGGAAGCAGGATGGGTGGGAGAGGATACACATCAGCAGAGCATCTTCATCTGCATCTTCATGATCCTTGTACAGCCCGTTGTGTTAGTGATAGTGGTGGGCTCAGCTTCCCTGACAGGGTTCCCTGACCTGTGTGGCACTGGAGGTAGGGCTGACTTGGGATGTGACCCATTCTTGCAGTGAGACTTGGAGGGGTATCCTGAGCCAAGTCCTCATGGCAGGCTTTGAGTAGCTTATGAGTAGTTTTGCCTCCACTTGAGAAGTGAGTGTTTCAGTGTGAGGAAAGAAATAGTTAATACAGACTATTAAAACCACTTCCAGGTCATACAAAGGGCTTTTCTGTGTTGGATCTTGAACTACCCACTTTATGAAGTAGGTCAGAGTCACTATTCCCGGTTTTACAAACGACAGCCTTGGGCTGAAGACTGAGTTATTCAGTGCCATTCAGAGACTAAGAACCTGAATCAGGATTTTGGGTATCAGTGCTGTACCTGATCTCATGTGCTCTTTTATGCTCTTATACTAACCTGAAACCCTTTTAAGATCATTCATCTCCAGGTGAATTTGTTGGGAAGTAACAATGAACTTAACATTCCTCTAGAGATGGAATTGGAACAGAAACTGTCATTTCAAAAGGCTTGCTTTTGTACCTCAGTTAGATGCTTTCTTTCAAAAAACCACTTGGCCTGGAGGTGCATTTTCTGAACAGGACTCTCACATCAACTAGAGGCTCTGCCTAGTGTGGCAGCTGTGCCAAGGAATCCATCTCTGCCCGAAGGTCCATTTCACTGCCAAAGCCTCAGCATTATTGAGTACCAGACCCTCTGCATATATATAAAAAAGCATCCCTTGCCCCAGCAGACTGTCCAGTCCCTCTGCATGTGTGTGACTGGCATTACTGGAATAAAGCGAGCCTGTCTGGGGAGCCAACATGATCTTTGCTGAACTCCAAGTGACGGTTGCCATCCAAGGGAAATGACTGTCCCCTGCGTGCGCTGAAGAGTTGCTGTGGTACAGCACTAATCCCACAAATAATGCATTAGGGGTCTTACACTGAGTCAGATAGTCTCATCCTATTGCAGTGGTGACAGAGGTCACAGTGTTGCCTTCAGAAGCTGCCTGGAAAGGAAGCTTTTTAATTACTGCAGAGCATGGGGAATGTGCTAATTTGTAATTTGGCGGAAGCGACCTGCGGGCTGGAGCTTCCCAGCTCTGAACTGCTTCACGGATAGCCTGCAACCCAGGCAGTGATAGAGCGAGGAGCGTGGACTTCATTACTGCCGGGGCTCTGCGCGGGTTCGAGAAGCGACAGCAATGTTGGAATCTTGGGACAGGAGCCAGTGTTTTATTAGTATAAATCCAAGGCAATTGGGCATGTTAATTACTGGAAGAAATTCACAGCAGGCAGAAGGAGGTCCAGAATGATGAGGAGATGCCATGGATAATTGCCAAGGTCCACAGATGCCCTGTGACCCTGTGCTGCTGGGATTTCCTGCATTGCAATGGTTGACTTGCAGCAGATTGAGTGTTGTCATTGCAGGCTGAAATGTCTAGAGCAAAGTGCCTGCAGAGAGAATTTGAGGCAAAAATGGCTTAAGGCTCACAGAGTACTATGGCAAAAACAATCATAGGGACCCTCCAGTACCAAGTCAGATGTTGGTCAGGGCATTTGTAGGCACAAGTGTGCTGGTAAGGCATAAGCACACAGGTGACGGGATTTCACTCTTCCTGTCCTACCTGATTTTGGGTCTGCTTTTTGCCCGAGCACTTGATGCTCTTTCACTGCCACAGCAGGTGATCAGCAAGAGACTCTTTCTAGAAGTGAAATGCATGGAAATGGCTACAAACCTCTGAAGAAAAAGGCCGGTGTCTGTGTTGCAAAATAATCTTTTCCTCTATGCCTACCCAGAGTCCTCAGTCAGGCTCAGATAAAAGCTTTTCCCCCCTCCCAGAGCACAAGACTGGCCCATATTATTTATTTATTTGTAACGCCTTTTTTGGTTTTTTTAGAAGAGCTTTTACATTATTTTTCTTTGCTCTCACAGTTCAAGCATGATTTAATGTGTCAAAACTAGTTTGCTTAGCCGGCCTTGATTGTCTTGCATACTTCCACTAAAGCAGGGCAGTCTTCCTTCCAGGCATTGCTGCTGCCCAGACAGATGAAGTGTCACGGCAGCTAGGACCTGCTCTCGTGTTGTGACAGCAGTAGCATCCTTCAACAAAGCCGTCAGCAGGGGATTTAGACGGGGGTAATGCCTACGGATATGGCTTGGGTCAAGGCAGTGTGGGCCCACACAGGCAGATGTGGAGACAAGCTTATGCTCGACAGACTTAATCGATCATTCACGTGCAAAGGCATTTTGGTCCAGATTGAGAGTCTAGCTAGTACTGCAGAGAGAAAGAAACCATCCTGTTGGTGCCTGCACTAGTGAGCCTGGCAGAAATAACACTGAGAGACCTTGCTGCAGGGTAGTGCTGCCAGACTGATACATCTGGTTGCAGGTTTCCTGGCAGAAATGAGCTGCAGTGTGATCTTTCGCTTTCTGTAGTCAGTGGGGATTTTATCATTGATTTTGTTGGGAGTGAGATGATAATCCTTTATGATATGTTAACTAAATTATTTCCTGGCCTAGATCTTTATTAAGTGTTGTGCTGACTGCCAGCAGAACACAGCCTATAGGAAAGAAATTTAGTTCATGATAATTGGTGTAACTCAGATCAGACCTATTTGTCAGCAAGTGGTCTGATCCTGATCTCCTCCAAACCTCCCAAATACCAGAGTTTCTGGCATTTTGTGGTTGTCTTTTTGTCATCTCATGCAGGGGGACACAGGCTAAAGTTCATCCACCTGTTTCTGCACTGTTCTCCATTGAAAAGAGTAAGGAAGAGGTTTTGAGTCATTTCTCACTCTAATTAGTTTACAATGGCATAGCAACCCTTGAGCCTGCCTGCAGGATATGGTGCATCGTAGGAAGCCTTCCCTAAGGTGCTGCTGTGATGCTGTGTGCTCAACTGAGCAAGCGCTCTGCACTTGGCATCCTCATCATTGATGTCTTCAGGCTCTTGTCTCCTGGATGCCTCAGTAACACAGTACTCAGCAGTCAGGTCAGATGTCTCCTGGTGTGTTTTTGCTGGGGTGTGTGGGATGGCTGCCAGATGGAAATCTGGTGCTCGGGGACTAGTGAAATGATTGTGTGAGTCTGTTATTGACTGAGCTCTGAGCATGGCTAATGGCATTGATGAGTTGTGTCGTCCTGATGGTGAAGGCAGTGGGTCATGCACTGGCTCTGAAATGTAGCATGTTAAGTGCACTGGTAAATGGGGGGAAGTGTCCCCTGCCAAATTCTGCCCTTCCAAAATAATGTGGGACTCTTTGATTTGGTGGCCTCTTCTTTTCCCCTGTTCTGTTTGTTTGTTTGGGGTTTTTTTGTTGTGGGTTTAGTTTGCTGTTGGTTTTTTTCCCAATAAAAGACATGCCAGAGCAGACCTTGGTGTGTAAAACACTGGCCAGTGTTGTCTGGAAACTTGATTCCATGACACTGTAAACTGACACAAAAAGCATTTACTGAGATATGTGTGCATGACTCCTTCTGTGTCTTCAGTCATTCAGGTATGTGCAAGTCATTTTGCTATACTTTGTGGGCACTGTGCACACAACTAAAACCACAATGCCTCTAATGTGGCATCTGTGTTTAATACCATGTGTAGCTCTGGGCTAAGAAGAAAATGAATATTTTACAAGAAAAGCAAAACCAGCCCAAACTAGAATGAATGTTTTCAGATGGAGGCATTTGCTCTTAGGTTGGAGGCATAAAAGCACCAGCTTGAAGTTGTAACATTCATTTTCAGTGAGCGTACTGTAAGTATTTTGCCATTCTGGTTGGGAAGAAGCAGAGGCAGCACAACAGTCACACTGCAGCTCTGTCTGTAGGACTGAGTGTGCGCTGTGGGATTTAGTGGGAGGCACATTGTTACTGCTCACGTGCTGCTGGCAGGTGGGTGAGGGCCCATGGAAAGCCAGGCTAGAACATTTCTGGTCGTGGAGTCACCTTCAGTGTTTTGCACTGCGTATGTGCATGAAAACAGCGTGGGCTGTGAATATAGAGAAACAAAAATACTCCTCCTGAAAGTTTATTGAGCAAAGGCTTCTGGTTTAACAAATTCAAATTTTATGTGTTTCAAAGACTGATTTTCAGATGCCATTGGGAAGAGTGTCAGGCCACATTCAGATTAGCCTTAGTGTTCCATAATATCTTACTGGAGTACAAGGTTAATTAGTACCATAGGCAATATGCATTATTCATCACAGCAATCAGGCTTTTCTTCTGTTGGTCTCTTGTATGCTGCAAATGTTTTCTCTTCTAATAACAAATCCTTGATACATAATTTTCAAACTTAATCCTGCCAAATCATATTTGTGATATATAAATTATCTGGGCACTCTGATACTGATGGAAAACATTTCAGGTGTCAAAAGTAAGGAAGATACAAGATTATTTTATTAATGCCCATCTTCAACTTGCTCCAAACTGGGGGATAGCACTAGTGATGCAAGTAGCGCAGTGGTTTGTAGCAGTAGTGTTTTCAGTGCTAATTATCAGCAGTATCTCATTGCAGGTGTGAAGTGCTGAAGTCATGTTGCTGCTGTGGTACTGTGGCTGCTTGCAGTACCCCAGCACAGATCTCAAGCATCTCGATTCCCACCCTGAGGTTTGTGGCAGGGGAGGGCTGTTTGTAGCAGGGCTCCTTCAAGCAGAAGGGCTAAATGTGAGCTGCTCTTGGCTGCTTTGCAGTGCCAGGGTCCCCACCCTGCCCCAGGGTACCACGTGGGCTGCAGCTGTCAGCACTGGCTGACAGGTTTGCAGAAGGTCTAGTAAGCTGTGGCTTTCACTTGCAAGGTGTATTTGTGGTGCAGAGGGTTTGGCCTTTCTTTCTCAGTTCGAGAAACCAGCACTACCTCATCCTCAGCTGGTACTGTGTCCACATGCAGGAGGAGGAGTTACACAGTGAAGTGATTCATCTGATCCTTGCTCATTTTCACCACTGGAGTCCTGCTGCCTTCTTTGTCCAGCATTCAGGAGTCTGAGTCAATCTAATATCCTGAGATTACTGTGTTGAAGATGCCTGGCATAGCTTCCAGAGCAGCACTTGGAAAACATGGTGATCTTTCTCTGCCACCACACCTACTGAAAGGATAATATTAGTCTGAAAGATGTCTGGGACATGTTTCGCTTATGCTTTCAAGCTCTGGCATTTCATCCTGTCCGCTTTCTGGAAGAGTTTTCCAGCCTTCTGTCAGCTGTACACACGTGTGTTAGGTTTGTGGGTAGTTACTAGGAGGAAAACTGAGACACAAAACTGGGTGACTTGCTGAAGGTCCCACAAACCAATTTTGATGGAGTTAGGAGGTTCAGGCTTCCTGCTTCTGCCATCCTTGCTTCAAGATCATTAGCAATTTCTTTCATCTCTCTTGCTGTCCTGGAAAGGATTTAGGCATGAACTTCCTTTCTTACGTAAGATGGTGTAGCCTCCTTGCACAGCTGGGCATGCCTTGCAAAGTGATGTTGTGCTGTCAGGGCCCCGGGGGAGTAACTTGAACTGACATGGCTGGAGGGATAAATATGGCAGATTTCTACCTTAAATAGCCTGCGGCAACAAATCCACTGCACAGGCAAGGAATGCTTGAGATTCCTTTGTGTTCAAATCTGCAAGTAAATATTTTCCGGCAGCCCTGACTCACTTCCCTTCTGCCCCTCTTGTTTTGTACGTGCATTGTTCTCCCCTCCTGACTTTCCATTTAGGAGGAACCAGCTTAGGTGACTGCTTTGCTGCTTGCCTCCTCCCGGCTGGCATGGAGGGGAATTTCAAGGGCACGATTTTCACAGTGGAATGCAGAACACAATATTGGGTTTGTGTTAGAAAAAGGAGCACATGCTTTGAAAGCGAGTACCCTGCTGTGTCCGGGGCTTTCTGGGGCAGTTTGGAAGCAGCTTTTTAGCAAGAACAGGCAGGTGGATAAATGCCCAAATTACACTTATCTGTCAAACAACTAGCAAATTTCTGTGGCCTTTGATTTAGATGCTGTTGTGATATAAACAAATGAGTAGTCACAGGACTGTAAAGAGGTGATGATGAGTATTATTCTTTTCTCCTGATTATTACCCATGGCTTTAAAACAAGTAGCTGAGATTCCTTTCGAGAGACCTCTGCTCTTGTGTAAAACTGCATTTGTAGAGCAATTTTGATTGCTTCCAGTTAAAAAGGAATACACAGAATATTTCCTTAAAAGTTGGTTGTAGGCAACAGAATAATAAGTAAATTGTACCTAAAATATAATTATGTAAGTCACCAAGAGTGGAATGGCTTTATCAGCTTAGGCTTTAAGAGTCACATCAATAACTTATGAGCTTTGATAAATGTGCAGTGTATATATCCTACTTTGTTGCACACTGTTATGACATGAAGGCAAAGGAATCTAATTTTTTGAATAATTTCTGAAGACAAACCCAAAAATTCACAGCAGTAGTGTGTAAATTTAGTGTCATGCTGTAAATCATCATGGTTGAAAGTATTGAGAGAAAATCTTCTGCAGATGCTGCATCCATAGATCTGTGAAATAGCTTGTGGGGACAAAGACTAGACTATGTGGCTGATAAATAATAGAAGAGCTTCACTCCCTCTCCTTGTCTTCCTTTTCTTAGGTTTACATGACATGAGCACTGCTTGGAAAAAGTAGAATGGTGTTCAGTCTGTACCAGAAAAGCCATAGTTTTTCCAGAGAAAAGTTGTATTTCTGTTTTGGAGCAGTTGATGTGTATGCCTGTGAGTCTGAAGGCAAGAAAAAACTATTTATTGCCACAGCTGTCTGACATCATGAGTAAAGAAAGAGCCATGAAATCAGAGAGTATGCATGGGGAAGGAAAAAGCCCGTCATCTTGGCTTCAGCCACTTGAGAATCTGTCTCTGTTCCAGATGTCCTTAAACATGCATACAACACATATACCTGAGGCTGTGCCCAAAGGAGGAGAGGTCTGTCCCCCCATGCAGCTGCAGGTTTGGGACATGGCACACCCAGCAACCTACTGATGTGACATTTGGCAGGCGTTGTGGATACTCTGTTGTATCTTTTCCTTGTATTTGTATCCCATAAATGTTTTACAACTTCTTATTAAAGAAGGATGTGGTGCTGGTGCCAGGTGGGACTGACCTGTGATTTCCTGAAAATGACCCCATAAACTCAGGTTTATCCTGTTTTTTTTGTTTTGGACTCTGCTTTGATAGTTTATGTTCTAATGGCAGCAAGAAACTGAAGTCTCCTAGATGCTTTAAAAATGACCATATTTGAAAACGTTTTGAATCTTCCTTTCTTGGGGAAAAAGTATCAGGTCCTGCTGTGAATAGCTTGTTTATGTTTTGTAAAAGGCAGTAAGGAAATGTATGATTTCCTGGGCTGTAAAACAGCAACAACATAAATGTGAGTAGCACTAACACGTGGCTAATGTGGCTTCTTCAAACACAAGGGAGTTTCAGAGGTGATGATGAAGGAAAAAGGATTGAGCAGTCAGTCTCAAGTTATGCTTCTTGTATACTTGCCTTTCCGGGCTGGAATTCTCAGGGCTGTTGTCACCAGATCAGATATCCATTGTGCCTTGGGGATGTCATTTGGTAATGGGGAGCAAAACGAAGAAAGGGATTGCCAAAATGTATCATTCAGTGGAAAATCAGGTTTCCCAGTCTTGTACTGTACTTTCTAAACTGCATGCCTGTGCAGATACATGACTGCTATTCCTTCTCATTAGTGAGTGTAGGCATGTGTCTTCTATATTTTAGCTGATCTTAAGTGACTGGCTTTCCTGGCAATAGCTTCAGTGATGTGATTTGCCGTTTACAGTTGAGGGGTTTTTTTCCATAAACGTAGGCCAGGATTTCAGCTGTAGCTCAAACACTTGATTACATTTTGTATTAGATGTTCTCACAGTCTACAGGATACTCTCAACTAGGTTAGGAAAGCTAGAGGCAGGACAACATCATCAATTTATGAGTATTTAATTTGTTATGTCTTAAGCTATCGGGGAAATAGGAGATCTTTAACATGTTGTAGAAATTCCACTACAAAGTACCTGGTGTTACTGAGCTGTCTGTATGGACAAGGCTGGATTAAATATTTTGCTCTTTGCTGATTTACTCAAAAGAGTAAAATTTGCAGCCTTTTCTCCTTTGCTGAAGCACCAGATTCTGAATACGAGTTCCAGTGTTTGCTTTAAAATAGCATGCCACTGTGCATGGTGTTTCTACATATTTAATTATCTCTTGAAAAGAGAGTGAAAGTGGATCCGTGCCTTACAAAGCAATATGCCTCTGTGACAACAGGACTAGATCTCTTCCCCTCAAGTAAAAATGAAAACAAAAGCTCTTACTGACTTAGTGCAAAACTGGCAATCTACTGTTTAGACAGAACCTCTCAGACTCGCAGCTTCTGCAGCCAAAACATACAAGCTCAAAGTCTCCAATAAATGATAATTAATTAGTGTGTAGAAGTGAAGCCTGCTGTGAGCCTTCAGTCCCTTCAGTTAAACTGTTTTATAATGTAATGCTATCAAGATATTTCATTGTACACAGAGAGAAAAAAAAACAAAACAAAACATCATGTTCTCAAATTCCCATGTGAGGGTGAGTTCCTTTCATTTATCAAGCTTGCTGGTGTGCCTCCAGAAATTTTCTCCAAAATGATGACTAGTTCTTTAATTACACTTAGATAGAGCTGTGTTTGTTGGTGGTGTTTGAAACTACAGATTGAATTTAGTACTGTAAGTGTCATTAATCTGGTGAAATAAAAATGCCGAGTTTTTAATAAGGTCTCA
Organism: Aleadryas rufinucha; assembly: GCA_013397815.1. Classification (NCBI taxonomy): domain Eukaryota; kingdom Metazoa; phylum Chordata; class Aves; order Passeriformes; genus Aleadryas; species Aleadryas rufinucha. The sequence continues at coordinate 748,326 of VZTH01017683.1, read as the reverse complement.
ATTTAATGTTTTTAAAAGCTCTGAAGAGATTTAATGCTAAACCAGCCGATATAAATCTGCTTGGCTCCTCTGTAATTGTCTCTCTCAAGCATGTACCTCTCTTTAAGGGAATTTGGCTCATACTAATTTCGAAGCTGTTTACTGCCTGCATGAATTTGATGGACTCTCACTTCTATTGTGAAAAGTTGTTAACATCAGGAAAGTGATGTGGCAGAGTCTACATGGTATTAATTGCCCTGTATTTTTTGTAGCACCACAGAAAACCCCAGCCTTTCTGTTGTGCTCAAGATGTGTGGAGCCTGTTTGAAAGACCTCATAGGTTTGAGTCTTACTCTCTTTTAAGCCTTACATGTGAGTTTTTGGCTCCTGTTTTGGCAGACTTGGCTATGTACGAGGCTGAGCCTTGCTTTTTGATCTTGTCATCAGGGGTGTATCAGTGCCACTACTTGATATTGCTGGTTGCAGGGCGTTGGGTGATGGACCTTTGTAGCTGCATCAGCCTGGCACATAGAGGTATCACACAGTGCTAAATGGAGTAGAAATATGCCATTGTTTTCATGATTACAAATGTTTATTCCTAAATAAGTTCCAGTCTTTTTTTTTTTTTTCCTGTGGTGTTCTAGTTTTCCTCTTTTTAGCCAGAGGTAGTTTTTATAGCAAGTCATCAAACTGGTAGGTTTCAAATGAGGAAGGGAGAGCATTGCTTTATCGGTGTTCTCATTTATAAATATGCAACATGCATGGAAATCTTGGTGACTTCTTTATTAAACTTTGTTCATTCAACTTCTGTGGACCTGTCATCATTTATGTCAGTGAACAGTGGGTCCAGCTTCCTTCTCCCTTCCTTGCTTAGCTTCCTTGTATGGGAGAGCTGAGGGGACCTTGCCCCTGGGGTCGGGATGGAGCTGCCTGCATGTCAGTGAGTGTATTTAGCCATCCCAATAGTAAATATTGTAGTTGAGAGGCAGTGGTATTGACAGGGGAGCTGTATCACTGCAGTCGCTTCAGAGCAACAAAGAGCGGAAACTGCACCAGCCTTGAAGATGAATCAGTGCTGCGGTGATTAAAAAGATATACATTTCCCCTGCTCCACGTAGGAGTCGGCATTGTTTTCCCTAGGGATTGTCGTCAGTCTGTAAATAAAAGATGCTGACAGTTTCCTTGGGGAGCAGCTTAAGGACTGAGAACATCGTTTGCCATTAGATACTCCTCATTAGTCAGTGGCTGACACAGGGAAAGGCGGGTGGGGTGCTGAGCTTTGGCATTTTTCCTCTCCCTGGCATTATCACCCCTTCCTTTTCAGGGTTTGGTCCCACCGTCTAGCTGAGATGAGGGAATCACCTGTGGATCCTATGGTGTTTTGGGGGTGGAGGGGAGAAGTTTTCTTGGGGACTCAGTGCTGTGTGAAGTTAGAGAAGTCCAAATAAATACTGTGTCTCTCAGCAAGGGGCAGGGAGCCCGTGTGTTTGCAAGCATGGGGCTGGCAGGGCACGGATGCTCCTGAGTACCACAGTGCAGTTAATGAGCACTGCTGCTTTTCTTCCATCGATATGTGAGCAGCTTGGCAAGCAGGCCAGGGAAGATGAGGGGCAGCTCATGAGCCCAGTTACTGTCCTGCTCTTTAATTATTACTGTTTTCAAATCCCTTTCAGTATTCACAGCTCAATTTATGTGCTAATTGGCCCTTTTAATAATCAAAAGACAGAGATTGCAAAAGTCGGTGTGTGCGTTCTCTCAGCAGTGCCACTGTGTAGCTGTGATAAATTATCTGTGGCAAATGTTCTCTTGCCTTGTGGTGCTTGGCCTCTGTCAACCAGCACGTTTTCTGCTGGTTCTGGTGACCTCCTCTATAAAAAAAATCTGGTCTGAGAAGGAAAACATCTGAGGGGAGAGTGGCTACAAAGTGCTGTGATGCTGCTGGAGCAGAGCAATGCTGAGGCATGAGAGAATTGGATGATGCTTCAGGGAGGTTTTTGTGCTTTGGCGATGGTGATGGAGGAGTGGAGACCGTGCAGCTCCCCCCTCAGATGGTGTGTGAAGAGCTCCATGCCAAGTGCACGTTGAAGTGAATTACCCATGGCTCCTCTTAAGGTACAAAAATAGGATTCTTCATTTTCACCACCTCCCTTGGCTTCCTGTGTCTGCCTCCTGCCCCTGCCCCCCTTGAGATCCGAGGTGGAACGAAACCCAGCTTCCTCAGTGCCTCTGGCTCTTCTCTCTGCTGTCGCACACACCACCACATTTTGCTGGAGCTGCTCAAAATGCAGCTATAATTGTCGAGTACATGTCTGCTCTCATTCCCTCCCACTCACCCTCTGGTACCTTGTGCCAGGCTCTGCTTTTTCCTGTAACTCTCCCCACACTCATTCCTAGCATTTCCACTGCCCCTCTCCCCCCTTCCTATGCACTTCCAAGCCCCCACCAGTGGTGAAGCTTTTCTGTGGTATTCACATCAGGAAGACCTAAAGTGCTTGGATGCAGATTGCCTTTTGCCTTGGGATGCAGGTTTACAGTGTCACCAGGGTTCCTTGCAAGTGGAATCACTGCCTTTTTTTTTGTTTGTTTGTTTGCAACAGGCAGTTCTGTTCTGTGAGTGCAGGAAGAAAGGAGATGTAACACCCTTCCTGCTCCCAGCAGCATCCCAGGCGGCTCGGATGGGTGGAGTGGCAGGACCCAGAATCTGGGCTCCCTCCCATGAGCAGCTGAGTGAGTGGGACTGGAGAAACCTCCGGTCTTCAAGCTGCTGGGGAGGATGTGCATAATGATATGAGCCTCAGAGGGTGATGGAGGGACGGGACAGCTTGAGTTGGATGAGGGATGGATTATATTATAAAGCATGTGAGTTTGTTTTTTCAGAGCTTTTTTGCAGGTACATGTGAGAGTGAGGAGTCTGAGTGTGGTCTGGGCCTTTGAGGATGCCCTGTCCCCTGCTTTTTACAGAAGATGTCACTTGTAATTTTTCCTGGAGTTGAGAAAGTATCCATTTGTACCTTAGTAAAAATCAGTCTTTTTGGAGGAAGCTATTTTTGTTGGTGCCTGGGCTTCAGGAAATATTACCATGTTGCTTGCAAGATGGTAGGAAGCTTTTTACTTACTGTGTGTTCTCCTTCCAGTGGTAACTGGTCAGTCTCTGAGGCCAACCCTTTTAGAGAGAAATCAAACATATCCTGAGCATTAATTTATTTTTAATTGGTTCTTTCATGTCATCAGCAAGAGACATTCGCCTTGAAAGAAATACACAAACATTCTTTTCACTCTTCACAGCAATAAAATTGATAAAAGAGCCTTGAAGTAGAAACTATTTTCCTTATTTCTTGGTAAGTTTGTGGAAAGGAAAGGGGAGGTTATCTGATTTGTTAACAGGGCTTGGAAAACTCTCTTGGGAGATGTTGCTATCCATTGTGACTGTGAGTCTGTGCAAAAAGAAGAGTGCAAAAATAACCAGATGCACCTAGTACATTGAAAACAACAGTCATGATACTGCTTTGAATAATACACTACTGCGGGATCTTGCTGGAGGTGAAATAAGATATAACATGGGAGAATCAAGAGTGAGTGTTGAAAACCAGGAGGTTGCTAGGTGCAATGTGTAATTACTTAAAAATATCTTTTAGTTTATCTTCTCTGCAGGCTTTGATTGATCAGAATTTTCTGGTCTGTTTTTAAAAGCAGTAATTTTCTTTTTTCTTTGTTTTCATGGAAAATAATGAACTGAATACAGGCTGATTTGTTTCAAGAAAGCCTACCTTATTAACTAGGGACATAAAGAATTCATGCTGAAAATGTTATAAGCCTGAGCTGCAGATAGCTTGCAGTTTTTGTGTTAACCCATCCTCTGGCTTTATCTTTCTTCTGGTGGAAGGGATGTTGGCAGGAGGGGAAGATGTTCCCATCCTTAAAAATATGTGTGGTGCTTAGTAGAACAAACCTGATAAATTATTAACAAGAAGTATTTGTCAGAAGTGGTCAGTAAACACATAGTTCAGTGGGTTTTCCCAGTCTCCCTGGAGGCAGAGGGATGTAGTGACTGGGGCAGGGCTGGTGTATGGGTCAAGCAGCCAAAAGGGAGACATCTCAGCAACATCCATGCTTGGTGAGAGATACAACTCCAGACATGGACTTAGACATGTTAAATACAGGTTCATCTTGGAAAAGAGTAAGTTTCAGATTACATATTCATTCAGTTTGTGGAAAAAATGTGGGAAAATCCTTGGGATTTACCAGCTTGTGAGGCTTTTCCTTGCCTAACCTCATGCTGGTGGTTTCACAGAATGCAGTCTATGAAATGGTCTGGTTTTAGGGGGTTGGTATTCATTTCCGATTGATAGGTCCCAGTTTGTCTCAAGCCAAGAGTGACCAGATGCAATTACCATATAATGGCCACATATACATATGGGAGTGTGGGAAAAGAGGGAGAGATGAGGCAATGTGTAGCGTATTGGCTGTATGTTGTTGATTCTTGCAGTTATCAGCATCACAATATTGAGGATGTATGCATGCAGAAGTTGTGCTGTTTGCTTGAAAATCATGAATTTTAAATCCTACTTGTTTATTGAATTCTTTGATTTGCCTCACAGATCTTGAGGCTTTAGTTTTCATTTTAAAGCTTTGCTTGGCAAATGTGAAGCCTGCAAACCTAATTAGAAAAAGAAGGATGCAGATTGTGATTCGGATGGGTCATTTAATGTAAAATACAAAATAGGATGAAGATAAGAGTCCTGTCAAGAGTGGCAGTAAAATATAAACAAATCTTTTGCAGCTGATACCAACTGCTCAGTGCTCCAACTGAGGGGGTGGCTCCAGGAATAACTGTGTTAGGTTTTCTGACTTGAATTTGCTACTAGGTGAGGTGAGATTAATATAATGAAACTCATTTGGCTTTAACGTCTCAGTGCTTTGCGTCTAATGTCTTTTTCATCAGAGGGGCAAACAACCGTACCCATCAGAAGATCAGTCTTGCTGTCTGTATCAGAGCCTATCATGTAAATAGGCTCTGAGAGGACTTGAAATAATAGAGGTGAGTTTTGGGAATACATACTGCTTTTATCTAGACTAAATGAATTCTCGATTGGAAAAAAACAAACGTTAGTCCCCAGTGCTGCCATTCTGTCACTTCTCTTTCCCGGCAAATTAAGATATTACCCATGGTCTAGTAAATTATTTAAGATCAATACACTTGGCGAGTTCTTATCTTGTCCAGTAGGCTGAAGATGAAAAATTATGCCGCATGTTTCCAAACAAAGTGTTTCATACATGATAAATAGTCATTAAATTGTGCCTCACAGATGACATCATACCTAATAATACATTAGGGGTCTTTGTATCTATGCGGCTCCCAGGAGTCAATTATTTTGTCAGCTAGTGCTGCCTCATGAAAAGAGCAGATTTTTTCACCAAGGCCAGGCAGCTAGCCATGAAGGAGTAACTAGAGCAGATGTGTTAGTGGAAAATGTGGCATTGTGTAGGCAAAGTGAATACTTACAAGTTGTAGAAAACCTTGAGGCTGATGCATTTTTTTCTCTTTATCTTACTTAAGAGTATCAAATGAACAAAGTACAGAAGAAAATGTTCAGCTTCAAAAACAAGGGAAAGCAACTGGAATTTTCTAAATGGGGACATGCACCTCTAAGCTGAGCACAGGCCTTAATGCCTATGTAATGATGTGCCTAGAAGGAAACACTTAGGTTTCTTGATATCTATTATATTTGTTACTAATGGTGTCTACATGAAACTCCAAACTCAGTCCAGGTTAGAACCTGCTCATGAGAAGTTGACAGCTGCCTCCTAGTTGTAGTACTGTTATTTATGTGCTGAGTTACACTTCATATATTTCAGTGTTGGCATTACTCTGCAGGCAGTCAGTATACCTATTTGTATCATATATGGCATGTTTCATATATGCCTTAACTGGTTCTGCCTTGTTTTAGAAGTGTTTTTCTGTTTCCTGTGAATAATAGTACGAAACATCCCATTATTTTAGGGAGTGATGAGCGTGTGTGAATTATAACAATCCTGCATGGCCTTTCTTCGGAGCAGATGCAAGTCCTGACTGCATAACTGGTAATTTTTCTTTGTAGCTGTAGCTCTTCCCTGAGCTCTGATACATAATGTTTGAGCACTTTCTCTCCTCCCTTACTGAAGATTTCAGCTTTAAGGCCTTATACTGGGGCAGAGAGAGAATTATGTTCTTAAGTTTAAATAGATTCAGAACCTACTTGAAATCCTGAATAAAGTGATGTTGGCTGGATCTGCTACTGAACTGGCACGGGTGAAATCATGGAATAAGTATGAGCAAAATTTTTGACACTGTTGCATCCTGATTTGCTCCTAAAACAATCTGTATGTATCCAAAAAGCCTTTTAGGCAGTAGGGTATGGCCAGCAAATGTGTGGGTAAAGAACACTTTAAAATGGGAATTTCTTATGATAAAGAAACACTTCTCCTGATTTAAACAAGAATACCAGTTAAAAGCATTTGTGACTTTAATGACCTTAATCTCCATATTCAGTTTACTGTATAGAGTGTGTTTCAAATGCCTAAATTCTTCATGTCTTTCACAACAAAGGATGCTGGATGCCTCCGTGATCTTGGAGGCTACCCAAATCGGTCTTAGACTGTTTTGAGACTGGTTGTGACGTGACCTAGAGAGATCCTCTGCAGTAAATTATCTTTCTAAGAGGAACCCAGCAGGTTTTGCTGAAGCATCCTGCTGGGATGAAGGAGAATGAGAAGCATGCAGTGCTCGGTGATGCGCAAGAGGACCATAAGGTGACGAGGAACCATGCTTATGGCACGGGCAGCACAGGGCAATGTGGTACTCATGGAGTGGGCATGACTAACCAGCAGATGCTTCTGGCCATTTCTGTGCCATGGTCTTTCCCAGTTGCTCCTCCACTGCTGTGAATTAATTTGGAGCAGCACTGTGCTGTCGTGGTTTGGCTCAAAAGAACAAACTGATAATTGTGTTAAATTGATCCTGCAAACAGTGGGGAATGATGGCTTCTGTTTTTCATCTTACCATCTTCAAGTCCTGTGTTTCTGTGAGGACTTCCTGAAGCCCTGAGAGCTGTCACCCAAGCGCAGTGAATTACTGTTTTAACAATTTTGCCTGCTCCTTAATGCTGTTGAAGGGTCTTCCCCTTGATGGCTCTGCTGTTGGCTGCTCTGTTGGCAGTCAGCCCCATGTTCTGGTGATGAAGCCATCCAAGGATGTGATATGCTCCTGAGGGTTTTTTTGTTTTCTGTGGGCTTGCAGGACAGAGACCCTCCTTGGAAGGGAAGGGCCACCTGAGACCATCCCCCTTCTCTTCCTTCAAGCTGATACTTGATGTTTTTATGGTGAAAGGAATTGAGAGTTGGTGTGTTGGAAGTGCATGTTGTTTGTGTTGCTGGACATCAGCAATCGCCTTATCCGTTTGTTCCGAACTCACCTTACTGTGTGTGAATGCAAAAGCTGATCTATTGAGTCTTCTTTGCTTTACTTTTCTGATTCTTTAACTGTCTGATTCAGTCATCCTTATAAAACACTATTAGTCTAATTCCAGCAACATGCTTTTGCTCTCTCTCTCAGGGTTTCTGAGTCTTTCTGTGCAGAAGAAAGGGCAAAAAGAGGAGAAGGGGAGAGTGTGGGAGCTGAACCATGATTGCAAGCCAAACGGAAGTACGCTTTGAGGAGGAAATTTTAGGACAAGAGGTGGAACAGTCTCGTGTGACTTGAAGAAACCAGTAGAAACCTACCTTTTAGGTATTTTTGGTTGGAATTCCAGGACTGTTGGAAGAAAGCATGAGAAATAGTGGCTGGTGGGAGTTAAGAAAGTTTTATAAAGGAGCTTTTATAAAACAAAATAAACCCACTACCTAAGAATAAAGCTAGAACATCATTTTACCTGTTAAAACATTTCATATTGACTACCCATGGCTGGATTCAGTTCACTACAGTAGTGTTTTTAAGCATGTATGAGGACAGCCTTATAGGAATGTTACGGCTATCACTGAGTTTAGATAGGACATCTACTTTCTTGCAGTATTGTTGATAGTAATAGAAACAGTGTTTTCATCATGTGTAAACCCCATGATTTTTCTAGGGTAGTGTGGAAATTGTTTCCATTGCTTCAGTGCTAGCAATACAACTATAAATTGTGTTCAGAAAATATGTCCTTGAGATACCCTTTGTTCTACCTCTTTTTTTCATGCTTAGTGTGCTCTACTACCCTTTCTTTTCCCAATAACCTGCTTTAGGGAAATTATGTATAAGGCTCAAGAGCACAGATACCACCATGCTCTTCTTCTCCCTGTGTGCTTATTTTCTATTGCAATGCCCAAAGCATGTTAGGATATTATATTCTTTTTCATATTGTAATTAGTTTCTTCCTGGATGGATGTGGGTTGGGGTTTTGTTATTTTTTTTTTCTCTTAGATGTAATAATCCTGTCTTTGTTCTGAAAGTGTAGTGTAACAATTTGTACTGTTTTGAGAAGGAATTGGAGCCTTATATCTGTTTAGCTATTTGAACTTCATGCTCTGTGTTTTGAGAGAAATCACAGTTGACCCAAACCTTTGAGAGCTCTTCAGGATCCCAGCTGGAGGGTTCTTCCATGTGACCAGTCTCCTAATACAAGTAGAGTCTCCAGAAAATTGGAGCTGTTCTCGGGTTCTTATGGTGGCCTCTAAAAGACACAGTTACCAGTTTCTGCAAATCTTGCCTCACTTCCAACTCAGCCCATAAAACCTCAACATTTTTTCCTTTGTTCTTTTCTGGCTAGAAATTACCTATACCAGTTTGTTCCTTCTCTCTGCACTCAAAGGAGTCTTAAGGGTAATTCAAAAGCACAAACCAGGTGTTAGAAACTTCTCAGTCTTTTGTAATGCTCATAGAGATGAAGAGCTTGTTTCAGGATGTGCATTAGGCTTTTGGAGATAACTTCACTGTGCTGCAGGGAGCTCTTTGAATAGCTGGGTAGAGGTTTATATTGTCTGTACTAAGTCACTTGTGTTTTTTGGAAACACGGGCTGGGACTGGGCAGGGTGGTGGGTTCTCTGGCTGTACCCAGATGCTTTGTCTTTCTGAAGAGATAAAGACTGTGCTGGGTACTCAGAGAGCCTCGTCTTGTCCATTAAATTTGGTAGAAGTGGAAGTGTTCTCCCTTTTCACCAAAGGGAACATAAGCCACCTTGTTCCCTGCCAGGTTGGTTAGAAAAGGGGGAATGATTATGTGAATAAGGGGAGAGGAAGGAGGCAGATCATCATGTATTCCTGTGGTTAGTTACACAGCGTTTCCATATGCTGAAATGCAGTTAGTTATCAAAGAAAATTTAAGTAGTGCTGTTTTGGACAAAGAAAAAAATTCTGATCTTTTCTCACCTTCGTGACAAGCAACTGGAGAAATAGCTGAAGTATTCAGAAGAAACGCTGATCACCATCAGGGCAAAATATTAAACAGTAGTTCCTCTGAGACACCTATATCCATGTTTCAGCTCATGTACAATTGCCCTGATGGTCAGACTTGGTATTGAAATGAGTAGAAGTTGAGAGAGCACAAGGGCTTTTTCTACTTGGGTGACTTATGTAGGTGCCCAAATAAGTGTTGAGAAGACTAATATCAAGTGAGTCTTGCAAAAGGCAGCATTGGGGGACAAAATTGCATCTCCCTCTGAAAGTTCAGGCTTGTTCTGGAGACTTATGACTCGAATGTGTTGTTGAAAGTGCATTTTTAGGAAGATGCACAGCCTGATTTCTGAGGACTAAATAGGAAGTGCACAGGATTGATGTAAATCTGGGGAAGGCATTGCACTGTCCCATGAACATATCCATCTCTGCACAAAGAGTAGAAGCTGGGATATTTAAAGCAGTGCTTCTGACCTTGGGCAAGTCTTTTTTTTTTCTTCTTGTTTCCCACCTTCTTGTTAGTTCAGACAGATTTTACTGTCTTTTGGGGTAAAGTATACTAAATGGCACAGAGATTTATCTGGGGCATATCAGCACTGCTATATTACACATAATAGTGTGCTTGGCACTTGGTTTTTGCATACCCATCTGTTTGCCCTTACTAATGCTTCCTATCAGCTGAGAGTCCAAGAGCATTTCTGCCTCATCCTGGATGTTTATATCCATGAAAGAATTGTTGACAAGAAGGGAAAGGGGATAAGCAAGGTTTGCAGTTAGTGGGTAAACCTGGAATTTGCTGAAACTCCTGGGAGACGGTCTCACCTGCACTCACGCACGTGCTTCCCATGCAGCAGCACACAAACACGTGCAGCATGGGCAGCCTGGGTGGTTAATACTTACTGAAAATGAACAGCCTGTGAAATCACTCTGGAAACACTGCATTGTGGAGAGGCTGTGGAGACACCCGAGGGCAGCTGTTGGGACGATACATCACAGATGCTCCTTTGGAAATGGGTGATTTGCTGCTGAAGAGCAGCCTGGCTTGTTTGTGGAGCATGCCCTCAGTGCTGCCCAAGCAGGACAATGCATTGTGCTGGCTGCTTGTGTTGTAGCAGGATGGTGTTGACAAGTTAATGCTTCCCCTTGGAGTTTTTACAGCAGGACCTCCAGGTGCTGCCCAATGCCAAACAGGTGAATTGATAGTTATGCTTACTATTTACATTATGGAAAGCCACAATGACCTGAATTTAATTCCTTCTTACCTGACCTTAATGCTGAATTTTACAATATTTATAGATCAAAACTTGGGGAAAAGGAAGGATTCAGACTTCCTCAGGTGTTAGTGCAGTCCAGAAATTTGCTTTGGTTCAGTAATTTAAGAAAGGTATAACGGACAAAAAAGCAGTACTTTGCAACTGGGCATTTTATGACTTGTTAATAAAGCCTTAGGTAAACTGGAAGTCAGTCACTTTTTTCCTAATACAAGCAGTTATCCTCTTGAGATACTTGAGTTTGAGAGTTTATAAGCCACAGCAGGTAGCTGTGCTGACCTGAGCTATGGTCACCAGCCTGGTTGCCAGCCTGTGGCGTAGGTGTATTCTGGAGTCTGTTGGTAGATGGGGTCAAATCATAAAATGGGTCAAGTCACCATCTGCAAAAGGACTTGGATTTCCGCCCTGGAAGACTATCCACTATTCCCCACACTTTGTCTATGTAGCACTGTCATACTCTGGAAGGACCAGACCTTGTTAGGTACCTCTGACTTAAACTGATGGGAGAATGGAAGTGCTGTTTTGGGGGCGCAGTCAAAGGAACTTAGGTTCTCTAATTGTATTTCTCTCCTTAACATGTTGGGATTCCTTATATGTTTGAAATTTGCATATTATAAAATTTATATTTTTCAGTCTTGTGTTAGGTTTGTCCCAAAAACAGCTCCCTCTCCTGTACTGTCTTAAGTAGCAAGTCACTCCAAATTGTAGGACTGTGGGAATTTCTAGAACTGTGGATAGTTGTAATATCTTCTAAAGATCTGCTTTACCAGTCCTGGTGTTTCTCCTCTTTTGGTTATTTTGGTACAAGAGGTTTTTTCTGGAAATGTTTGGCTCCTTTTGGCCATCTTGTAACTGTAACTGCTCAGGAAGCGTTGGCTTTATTTCCTGCATTTTTGCCTGTCCTTGGAAAAAGTCTGCATCAGTAAGAAAGCACATTGCAGGTAACTAAGACTTTTGCATATTTGCAGTCAAGGAGTGCCATAGAAAGTCTGCAGCTGAGCTACTCGATGAAAGAATAGCTAGTTTAAATAAAAAAAAAAAAAGATGAAGCATTTTACCTTTTACAGAACTGTGTTTCTCATTTATTTAGGTCATCTGTTATGGGGAGTGGGGGAACTATTACTCCTGCTATCTTCATGCTGCTTGTGATTTATTTTCAACTTAAGTATCATGCTGGCATCACACAGGACATTTACAGTTTTGAACTGAGATGCTTCTTTCCCTGCCTGGTGGTAATGCCCTATCAATTCCAAATGGCAATTAATGCTGTTTCCCCAAAATGACTTCTGCAGAAATAAAGTGTAATTGGAAAGTAGTTGCCCATTACAGTGATTTATCTTGTCAGTGACTGATTTGTTATTTAACTCTAAAACATTTTATTGATGTCTTTGGAAAGTGACTACGTGACCTAAGTAAAAATGTTAAACTTATTAATCATGGTAAGTTTTCTCTGCTGGGTTTACCATATACATAAATCATGTAGCTTGTAAAATAGGCTGTTTATTATGCTAAGAAAATACAGTGCTGTACTACAGGCAGCACATAGTTTTAGTTTTATTAGCTTTTAAAATAAAAAGTTCAGTAGATAAAAAGGTTAAGTGCAAGTTACTTGGTTCATTTTTTTTATGGAGTCCCTTTGAAGGTAAAGGTACTGGCTCCATGGTGAGTAGTATTGTTGTAATTAATTTCCCAAACCGGAAGTTCCTTTTAAGTTGCAGCTGAGAGGAGGATCACCTCTTTGCCCTGAAAGCCCCAGGGGTGATGGATTGCAACAATTCAGACACTTCTGAGCCTTAGAGATTCCAAAATTTTTACAAACATCTTTAATATAAGAAAATACTCTTTATCATCCACTGGATTCATTTACATTTCTGGTGGAGAGCAATATGACTAATAACACTAACTCTCTTCTTTGCTGTAAGACTAGTAACTGTGAGCGTGGGTTTTGAAAGCATAAAGCCTTAACTGAGTTGTGGAATTTCTCACAGAAGCAGGGAGGGTTGAAGAAAAAGATATGGAATATTTCTGTAGAAAGAAAAGTAAGCAAAGGAGAAGGAATACAACTCTGCTTGTGATTAATCCCTTGAGATGCCAGAAATGAGCAAAAGGACATATCAGATCCCAGGAGGAAGAGTGGTTGTGTTGTGGAGGAGGACCTGAAGGACAGGGTCTTCCTCGTGTCTCTGCTCTCCAAGACAGTGTTAAGCTATGAGCAAAGAGGAGCCAACTCAACTTTAAATCAATTTTCCCCTTAACTGTAGCATTTTCTAGATCTAATAGGGAAAGATGAGCTCAAGCCATTTTGTACATTGCAGTGCTTTGTGCAAATCTCTCCTTTGCAATTCATGCTCCTCATGATAGAAATACTGTGGGGATTTTTTACCAGAAATACTCTCATAAAAGAAAATTGACCAAAGTTCTTGATGCTGATTAAAAGCAAACCCCATGGTGACAAAATCACTGCATCTTTCCATGCTGTGAGAGTTGCTCCCAACATTTCTCTTGCTGCAATGCAATAGGAATGAACATCATACCATACCAGAGTAAGATTTCCTTGATTTTCATGTCTGATATGGATATCTGAGAACAGGCAGAAACTTGGGCTTTATCAAATTTGTATTTATTACCTGTTTATATTTTCCATTGCTGGAGGATCTGAACAGTTTATTTACAACACTGTCCACATCCTCTTTCTCCTGCAAGTCCCCTCTGTCACTGCAAGTGATAAAAAGATGCTCTGATTTAGGTCTTGAAGACACATGTGTGTGTTAATATCCTGTTGAATAAAAATGCAGCTCTTTAGAACTCCTTCTAATTTCCTTCTATGTGCAATGCCCAAGATATTCATTATATGATCTCATTTCATTTTATTACCTTACTCGTTTTAATTTTTATTTTATTCATAACAAAAACATAGGATAAGCAGAAAAGGTGAAGATCAAATACAAGACTGCCAACAGATAAAGAACTTTGTAACATGAAATAGGAAATTTCATGCTATTAATATTCAATCGCACGGGAAGCAGGTAGGGTGAGTTGGTCAGGGGGAGACAAATCAAAAATATGTGGGATGAGCACCAGGCTTGGAAAGGATTCTTCTTCCTGAAGAAAGTGTCTGAATCATGTGATTGTCCTTTAAGGAGCAAAATAGCTGGGAATGATGACATTTACAGACATTTATCTTCACTATGGAAATCCTTTATCCTGTTTGTTAAGTGGGATAACAGATCAATAAACCTTTTACTTTTTAAGAAACAAATGCTTGAGGAATTTGGTCTCCTGGCTTCCTGTTGCAGATCTGGGAGAGTGCGGTTATGGCTGGACAGGGTTCACAAACTGCCCTGTCTCATTCCTCACCCAGAAATAATATTCCATAGGGATGTCCTCTGTGCAGGGTGTGCATATGAAACTGCCAGCTTATATTCTGTCCAAACAGATGCTAGTCTGTTTTACAGGTGGAGAAGCCAAGCTGTACCCCAGCTTGAACATCAACACTGGGATGGGCTTGGAGCATGGCATGGCTGGATTTTGTCTGAGGGAAAGCTGTGAATGTCTAATGAGAAAGTAAATTATTAAGGTTTTGCATTACTTAGAGCATTTGTGAGCTGGAGAGCAATGATGTGAAATAAGTCTCCAAATTCCTGCCTCTCTCTGAGTTCTGATGTGACCCCCGAGCACAAAATTCATGGAGATTTGGTAGTGACAAGAAAGACTGAACCATATTATTACTCACATATCTGCATTTAGTGACACTTGCAGAGACTTTTGACAGGAGGCGCTTAAGCCTTAATCCCCAAGTCTACATTTTAAGCAGTAGCCACTAAAACAAAGGGATTTCTTTTTTTTTTTTTGAGTAGCATTGGCTTATTTATTGAATTCAGAACTGTTGCTCAAGATGTTGGAGGGGGTTACTGATGGCTTTTGTGGTTTCTGGCATTTAATACTGGCAGGTCACGGCTGAGGAGGTCTTTTCTTGTTGTCTGTCTGTAATGTGTATGTGAGGTTTCGCCTCATCAGGGTCTCTGCAGAACTGATGCTCCCTGCTCCTTGGGGCTCTTTATGGTCACCTTGTCCTCAGTGGGTGGTCCTGGCCTGATTGGCTGGGTTCAAAGGAACTCTTGGCTGGGTTTGAAGGAACTCTTGCCTGTGTGCCTGCTTTGGTAAGACCACTGAAGTCAAAATCAAACAGTAGTTGCAAGGCAGGGTGGCAGTGAAAGACTGAAGGACATTGAGATGGGGGCTTTTCACAGACTATTTGACATGCTGTAATCCACTTTTGTACTTTAGTAGTTCATTTCATTAGCTTGGCACTCCCTGTCTAAATATAAAAAATGCATGCTGAAAAATCGATTACTGTCACTTGTCAGTGTGCCTCATTTACCCTGCCTCGAGTGCCTGGGGATAATTGGCAACAGTGGATAAGTTTAGCAGCCTCCAACTGTCAGCAAGGTTGCAAAGGCACAAAACAGGCTTTCCTATCATGACATTGGCACATCAGCTTTGTGGGGGTTTTGAAGGTGGGTTTGGGGCGGTGGTTCCCATTGCAAGTTAATTCTTGCTGGGAAAAGCCTCTCCTCTCTGAATTGCTCTCTGGGACAGACCATCCCTTTTTCCCAGCTCTGCAAACCTGTTTTAAACAGCTTTCTGTGAAAGTCAGTTCAAAGAGCTGGAAGTGCTACTTAGGGAAGAAGCCTTCTTGGGGCTTACAGCTCTGAAACAAGTCCATATGTGTAAGTTTTCAAATCGGCCCCTCAGCTTGCGCTTGCACTGGAATTTGAATGGAGTCCCAAGGTGTTTTCCTGAGAGGAGGTAAACGCTGTGAGCCTGTGCTTCTTGGGTCTACTTGAATTTTACTACATCCTTTCTAGTTGAAGATGTGGCTTTCAGAATAACTCCTGGCAAAGATTACAGTCTCTCTAAAGTGCCTTGTGTTTTAATCCTTCTAATCTATAACATTTTCAGCCTCCGCATATAGATTGATTTCCTTTTTTTCTTTGGGGATGTTAGAAATAATAACCAGAATGAAAATCTTAGTACAGGGCATCTCTGCTGAATTGATATGGTTTTTTATTCCTAGTTAATCAGCAGTAAGTCTCAGGGTGTCAGTGGGTGGTCCTGCATATCATCAGTTATTACAGCTCTGTGGACCAACCATTGAAGTCCTGCAGTTTAAAGAGTATTACTTGATGGAGCAGCTGAGCTTTTGCCCTGTCATTTTGAATGATATTCCATAATAGTATTTAATGTGATGTTAACTTTCAACGGGAGCATGACTAAACACTAGAAATGAAATTTTTTGACATTTGTCTGTTGTTCATTATGGTTGATGTGCAGTTTGTCATCCTTTTTAAGTAACACTGCATCTAGCACAGATAACATGCTTGGAACATAATGAGCTGTCAAAAGATTATAGCTACAGAAAGGTCAAATAATCACTTAAACATGGTTAAAAAATAATTCTTGGAAACGCTGTTGGGCTGCTTCTTCATTGCATTTAGTTAAAATGTTTAAAGAGAGCCCCTAACTCCCACAGTTCTGTTTTCCTGAGATAAATAAAACAGACATAGATAACACAGAGAAGGAAGAAAACCTTCTATGTTTTAGCATCGTTTTAGAGAAATAAAACTAAGCACCCTGACTTGACAGGGAAGCACTCTCTGAACATATTTTGCAAGCATGTTTGTCTCTCATTGCAAATTAATTACTAATTGCCTGTTATGTGATGTGTTGAAATTAGCTCTTTCTTTCTTATCATAGCTTGAGACATCTTTGCCTCCTACTTCTTAAGGAGGTCAGGGTTTCAGCCTCCTCTGGAATCCCAAATGAGATTTGTCAGTCAGGCGTAGCAAAATCTAATCTCATCCAGAGAAAAAGAAAAAAAGGGACCAGAAAATGATCTGATTTTCCGATTTCATGGCCAAGGTTACCCCGGAAAGTGGCATTTAAAGCCCGTAACTAAGGTGGCATGCCAAACTAAGCACTAATAACAGAGCAACCATGTGGAAAGATATCGCTTTAACAATTTTACAGTTGCTAAGTGTGAAAATTGTAGTGTGGGCAAGCTCCTGGAATCTGTGGCAATTGGTTCAAAGAGCTGGAATTGATGCTCAGTGAGAAAACACTCTCAGCCCCTGTAACTCTTAAACACTGATGAGGTCGGCTCCTGCTTTTGCTGTTCAAACATAAGGCTGAACAGCTTCATTAAAGAGATTTTTTTTTTTTCTCTCTGAGAATAAAAAAAATAGCAACAACACCACATAGTGTTGGTTGGTGACTTGATAAGATGGTGTTATCAGTGTGATCTTGTGCCTTACAGACCTGAAAGAAAAGAGATGAGGTGGCTGAACTTAAAAGATGGTGTATTTTTTCTTGTTCTAAGTGCTGTTCTGCTTTTGCTTCCTGGACACACATGCTTCTCATGCTCGTGCACGTGTGCATGCTCCCCTCCCCTGAGCTATGCCTGTGCACAGCTTTATTCTCTGAAAATACCTGGCTGATGCAATACACGGGGCACTATCCATACGTGTCTCTGGGACGGGAACTGTGAGGTGATGTGTATCAGGAAGTGCCGAAGGAGCAGATTGAAGGGAAGCATATGTTCGTGTTTCTGACATTATCTCTGGGCTGATTTGCACTAGAGGTAGTAAGATTCCACCTTGGAAGAATAATCTGTTGAATGAGTTTGTACATCAAAGGCTGACTATTATCTAGCCAGATATTAAATGAGCCAAAGGCCACTGCGTGTCTTCTATAAATCATAAACCAGCCTTCCAATCCCGGCACAGTGAAGCACTCATACTGTGGACTTGATGTAGTGAGGCCTCCAATCCCCCGTGTAAAACTGTGTTGTCAGACCTCCCTCCTCTGGCAGCAGAGGTGGCACTTCCCATCCTGTGCAGCAAATGCCCACGGACCGTCTCAGGCAGCTGTGCTGGGACAGACCCACCCCAGCAGAGAGGGCCGCGCAGTCAGGGCACTGCAGCAGCAGGAGGCTTTGCTGGGACTGCAGGAGCTTCGCAGAGCTCCTGATGGCCCTTCAGAGCAACACCCTCCGGGAGGAGAGTTGTCTACAGCATGAGGAGATGTTCTCGCCTCCTGTGGCTCCTGAACTTGGATGAAGGCAGTTTGGGACAGGCTGCAGCCGTGCTGTTGGTTGATGGGCTGTCTCTAAAAGGTTCTGGGCAGAAATTGCCATCAATGTTAGGCAGGTGCCCAGAAGTCCTGATTACAGTAGTCCTTTCTGTGAGCACGGGAGGCCTGAGATGATGCCTCCTCCTGGCTGATGCAGTGCCAGCACCTTTGCAGCTGAGGTCATTTGAGTGCCTAAATGAGGCTGCAGGGATCAAGCTCTAGGTAGCTGTTAGTTAAGGTTGTGGCTCTTAATCAGCTGACATTAGTGAGGCTTGGGAAATTACCCTAGTTGCTCTTGAGTTGGGGGTGGGAATGTTAAGCCTTATCTATTTGATAGCATATTTATAACCTGCCACTGAAGGGTTTGTCCTGGCCTGTGTGAAGCACAGCTAGGGACCTCTTCAGGATCAATGTGTGTTTTGTGACGACTGTCATTATGTTTTCTCCTCTCTGTATTTCTACCACTGTGAGCCTCAAGGTTCTGTGTGTCTTTCTCTCTTAGCTGGTTTTAACCCTTGCCTTTTAAAAGCGAAGATTCCTGTGTGATGGCACTGGAGAAGCAAAATGTGTTGGGGGTTGGCTGGGCTGCAATAAGCTATTTTTGCACAAATTTCTTGTCTCTCTTCATGTTGTTGTCAGCATGTCACGTTTCCAGAAGCTGAAGTCTAAAGCAGCTTATATTTAACACTCTCCAGGGAGAGACTGGAGCCTGGCATGCTCATGTGGAGTAACAAGCTCTGGTCTTTGAAGGACAACCCATTTGTGCCATGGGCTGCCCGATGCAAGGGAAGCACATTTGGGTGCGCGAAACCCTCGCTTGCTGGGTGGGAGTGAACAAATGCTCCAGCACAGGCTTCTGCCTTGGCTGCAGAGCCTGGCAGTAAGCCCCCAGCGCTGCCTGGCTTGGCCTAAAGGTTACAGGTTAGTATTTCACTTCTGGTTTGAGCAAGGAAGCTTAGAAAGCAGAGTACTGAAGAGCAGAGAAGACTTCCACTGTTCTCGTGCTAGTCTTTGTCTGCCAGAAGCACTAAGTCATATAATCCTGCCCATAAACTCATTTCAGTGTTTTTACTGCACCACCTGCTCCAAATAAACTGGAGGTGTGGTTTAGACTCATTAGGAAACAAAAAGCTGAAGTTCAGACTTTCTCCATATGGAGACTCCACTTGAAATGAAGGAAAATCAAGGGAAATGCTGATTCAGCTCTCTCTGTAGATCCCTGTATCACCAGCCTCTCCATTTTGGAAGAATTATGAACCATAATTGTGAACTGTGAATTCATAATTATGAACTGCTGCCAGCATTCCAAAAGGAGAAGATTTTTAAAGAGAAATTGTGCATGTGCAGAACTTAGGCCTCTGCTCTTGGGGGCCATGTTACCTGCTTGTAATGGGAAAAATAAAACAGTCCCATGGTGTGTCTTCGCAGCCCATCCCTACCAGCTCCTCCAGGCATGCTGAGGCTTTCAAAAGAGACTGGGAGAAACAGAGAAAAGCTCTCTCTTTCTGGAGAGCAGCCTGAGCAGCTTCTGATACTAGGAGCTGCAGCATCCTGCTGCCAGCAACCATGATGTGGCAAGGCACTGAACCATGGCTGGGATTTTTGGGGTTCAGTATGGGATGGGGGGTGTGGCTTTTGGGTTCTTTTGTTTATTTTCTTTTTTTCCTTCTTTTTTTTTTTTTAACCCAACACAAGGCTATTGATAGTATTTGCAGTCAGGCTGTACTGCAGTTGTAATCTGTGACAACTGTGGATGCAGATTTGTCAGATCCTCCATATTTATCTTCTTAAACGTAAAAATCATTCAGAGTTGGCTCAGCCCAAAGATGCTACAAAGGCTGTTGTTGCAGTGCATTTGACTTCACAAGTAGGTTGTCTGACTGGATACTTAAAATCACATCCACCAGCAGGTACTGCAAGCTTTTTCTGGTGCCTAGATTGCACTGTGTGTATTTACCAACGTAACTCTGGTTTATAAAACATTTTATAAATTTTAACCCTTCATTCACATGCTTTACTGCATCACCCATGTTTCTTGCAGTCAGAGATATTTGGACTTCTGCCTGTCTGCTTCCTAAATGAATAAATGTGACCTCATACATTTAAAGTGACACATGGGAGATATTTCTAGGTTTGTCAGTAATAGAGAGCAAGAATTTCTTACATTTCCATCTGACCTGTTTGGGTCAGGGGGGAGGAGAGTTGGGGATAGGTATCACCGTACCCAGTGGTTCAATCTGCCACATGCCTGGGTCTGAGATGTCACTGCTGGCTGACTGCTGGTATCTCTGTGGGTGGCAAGGCAGCTGTTAAAAGTGGTGGTTTTATATCTCTATTCACCTTCTAAACCATAAGGGAGGGTGAAATGGGAAGTAAATGACTGGAGCAGAAAACGTCTCCAGCCTTGGAAGAAGTCAAGAGTCCACTGGGTTTGGCCCTCACCTGACTGGAGAAGTGGGGGAGGAAATGATGCTATTTCTGGAAGACATTATTTCACTGTCAGTAGGCTTTGAAAAAAAGGAAGGCGCCCAGGCTGCCCACCTCCTTCTCCAATGAAGAAGCAGCACAGCCCCTCCTAAGGTCTGGACTTTGGTTTATAGCCAGGTGAGGTAGTTCCTCCAGGCTGTCTCCTCTTCTGAACTGGTGGCTAATCTACTAAATAATGAGCGTCACTTTTTTTAGAAACCTTCAAATGATGAAGCATTAGCTCCTAAACGACCTAGGGATGCAGCATCTGGTGTGTCTATTAAGCCATATGCACTCAAATTCAATATAGCAACAGAAAAAGATAGGGTGAACATTAATTAAGAAGTCCACTGATAATAAGAAGTGACTCCTGTAGAGATGATCTGTAGTTGAAATACAGTTTGATTTTAAAAAAAGAGAAGGAGATTAAAAAAACTGGCAGAAGCTGAACTTCGAATATCCTTGGAAAAACCCCACCAAAATGGCCCACAAAAAAAAAAACTCACAAAACCAGCCCAACACATTTGGACTGTGGATGGATGTGTGTTTAAGTATGTGTGTGTCTGTGAAGCTCTCTGGTATATATTTAAGATACGACCTCCGAATAATGTCCCATAACTAGGCAAGGAGATGAAGATTTAAATATGGATACCTGGTTGATAAACAGGTATTGTGCAGTGGTGCTCTGCAGGTGTGGTGTGGATTTAGTACTGTGGAGAGAAGAGAGCGATTTCAGACCTGAGATCAAGACCTGGTGGATTCCTGTACTGGGGTCCATTCTGTTCTCTTGGCCATTTCTGCAGGCCGAACTCGCAGGAAACTTCCCTGGATTAAGAAAGAAAAATCAACCAGTCTCAGTTTAGATCACCTTGGCTAACAAAGGGAGTGAACTTCATTAGCAGGCTTGCACAAAAATAATCATTAATTTGCCATGGTATCTGCTGCAGTTTGATGTCCAGTTGTAGCAGAGTCAATTGGAAGATGCTATGGTTTTTTGTGAAGAAAAAGGTTCAATTATGCATTGTAAGCTGTTCTTAAAATTTGGCTTTGTTTCAGTCCTTGTCTCATTCTCTCTTCTGATCTGTTCCCCAGGGGAATTTTGACCAAAAGTCCCAGATGCCATAAATTAGCCTAAAGAAGCAGCCATGGGGCAGTATGGGAAGAATGTTACTAAATGTTTTGAGGGTATATGAAGCACATGCACCATCAGCAAGGCTTCATGCTGTGGACATAGTTATTACAGCAACTACCAACTGTTTTCCATGAATGTTTCTGGATGGAATTAGAAACTTTAGAAATTCTTCCCATAACTTTGACTAAGATAACTTTTTGTAGAATGAAAATAGCTCGGCTTTAGGCTTTGGACAAGAAGTGGAAATTATTTAATAATTATCTAGCAATTCTTAGAGTAAAGATCATTTAGAAAAAAATAGTTTCCAGTGAAAAGTTTTTAGCAACCATAATTATAGGTGCATCAGACTACTTTGCTATAAAGGAATCCAGATGATGAGTAACTGCAGTGTGTCCAAGTTCCCCCAGTGCCCATTGTTCATCTCAGCAAAATAAACTCATGGGTTCTAGTAACTAATAAAAGTCTAGCAGTTTTACAGGTATGTTGGAGACCATTTATGCCTGCTTTTTTCACACATGGAAAGCATTTCTGTGCCTAGCAGGTCCTTTTTTCCATATGTTGCATCATGAAAAATTGTCGGTCTGAGTTTCTTGTCATACCAAAGCTAGGTACAAAAAGCAGGAAACAAAACCTTATCCTCTTCCAGCACAATGGGATACAGAAAGATGTTATGAACATCTTGAATGGGAAAGCAGTGGTATCTGTTACCTGGTTTTTTAACATGTGCATATATACATGTATGTACACTTGTGTATTTTTGTAGGTATTCTGATTTTCAAAGGGAGGAGTCCTGAAGGTGAAATGAACACTGGAAAAAAAATTAGAACAGGCGATTTTTTGGGGTTTTTTTTCTCTTCCACTGGGCTAGCTGAGTCTGTCTTAATATAAATCTGTGTTATGAGGCCACAAGTTTGAAAGCGATGCTTTTGCTTTGTGGAGAAGGCATAGTGCACCAGACTATTCCATTCCAAACTGCTTCACCAGGCTTGGTAGCATTGCCAGATGATGTGAGCCACTGAGTTACTGACTGCTGATTGTCATTGTTGTCATTATTAATCTCATTTCAGATTTTGTGATTTCCATTGAAACAAGTGTCCCTTGCAATTTCGCTGACAGAAATTAATGGAATAGGTAGTTTTGGAAGGGTTTTGTCTTTGCTTCCAGTAATAGGCTCAAATACATGGAAATAGTCCTCCTCATTGTAGAGAAATACACTCCTAGCACTGTGCTGGAGTTGGCAAGGATAAATCTCTGCATGACTTTTCCCTGCCCAGAAGGCTTACTTATTAGTCAGGTAAGTGGATTTGCCTTGAAAACATCCAGCAGATTCAACTGTTGATGGTTTGAAACTCCACGAAGCAAAACCCATGCATCTACAGGACTCTCCTGCTTCATTCACCTGGAAGCAAGGTTGAAAGATTAAAAAGGGTCAGAAATGTATTTGACATCTGTGGCACAAACACGCTCAAATCTTCATCTTAGGGGAGGGAGGGCCTCTAGGTAATGGGATTTAGGAAGTTTCTGTCCTCTTTAAGACCTTGTTAGGTGATGTGATTGCCTTGCCACCTAGTAGCAGGCCAATAATGAGACTTTTGATGGCTGTCACTCAGCAGGGAAGTGAATGAAGTTAGATGATGGTGATAAATTGCTTGCCATGTTGGCTGCAGAAGGGGTTAGGACAGGGCAATTGTCTGCCTGAAGCAATGCGGAGCAGGTGCGCTCACACCTTCACTCGGTAATGGGAAGTGCATTATATTAGACCTAATCTGTGCATGCATGTGAGAGCAAGTGCTGCAAGGTATTGCAGGGTTATTATTCTAATAAAATCCTTAAAAAGCAGGGGGAAAAAGCTAGGTAGTAAGCAGAAATATCTTAATTTGCCTGACAAGGCCAGTAGAGTTCTAGAGAACAGCACTGCCAGCAAGTTCCTGGCTCTATGTTCTTTTTCTTCTCCGCCTAATTTTTTTCCCTAGTTTTCTCTGTGGAAGGTTCTTTCGGCTCTCTCCAGCACAAGAGTCACACCTTTTCATCATGACTTTCATTCTCTCTCACTATAGATTTTTTGCTCTCTGCAGTGGCTCCTTGCCCATGAGTACCACAGCTGACTTGTGTCCTGGTCACATCGAGGGTGGGCGTGCTGAGTGTTGCTCAAGATAGGGTGATGCTCCAGGGGGAAACATCAAGGAAAGGGTATTAGGGTGTCCCCTAAGGATGTAAAGTGCAGGCAGTGGAGAAAAGCTTACCAGAGATGGTTCAGAGAAACGATGCAGCTATGTAAAGAAAGTACATCCAGATCTTTTCAAAGGGAGTTCAACCTTTTCAGTTGTTCTTGGGGCTGGAGTTGGATGATCAGCCAAACTTTTCCTGACTGAATCTCCCTTATCAGTAGGATTTTGTTTACCTCCCTGCTTTTCATCGCTGAACAAATTAAAGAACAGGTTACTTCCATGTCCCCAACTGCTAAGCTACGACAAGTGGGGTCTTTGAGCTACATCCATACCCCACTCAGGATAAGCTGGGCAAATGTACTCCTTGCTTTGGGTGTTGGCTGTAGCGCAAAGAATGTAAATATTCATTTGTTTTCAGTTCAGTTTTGAACAGAATTAATCCTGAGTCAAACAAAATTATAGTGCAAGCCTTAAACCAGCAAATTATCTTCCAGCCATTCATGCTGACTCCTTAGAAGTAGCCACTCAGCTGTCTGTATTGCTGTATAGCTACACAAGTCTGACTAATTTTGTTTTCCTCATTAAGCCCTTGTTGGTTGTTTTGAATTTTTAGAGTTAGATTTCCAAGAGAAGCAAATGAAAAGTTAGGTTTATAAACCTATATCCAGGCACATAAGTGAAAGATGTGGAGTAAAACCTTTATCCCATTGAAGCTGATGGTGAGGCTTTAATCATTCCTGGTTTTCTGAGAGCATTTATTAAGTCCCCAGGAGTGAATAGGCACTTACAGCACAAGACAAAACCCCACGTGCATTTCTTGCTTAAGTGTAGGACTTTTCAAAACAATTAGTGGTACTGGGAGTGATTTGGACATTGCTCGCCAAATTGTTAAAGATTGGGCGTTTATGAGTGTACACAGGACTTTTGAAGACCCAATTCCGGCTTAGAATTTTTTTTACCTAACATCTTGCTGGAGTAAATTATTGTTTGCAAAGGATGCTAAGTATTTTTTCCTGATTGGAACCTTTTTTTTTGTTTTTAGAGGCCAAATGTTGCCATTTTCTGGCTCGGAGGGAGTGAGCTCTGGTAGCAGCCCAGTAACATCCCCTCACTGAATCAAAAGTGATCCAGAGAAATTTTCTGGACTTCGTTATGGAAAAAAGAAAAGCCTGCTTAAGCAGTATCCTTGATTAAATCTGAATTTGTAGCATGGGATAAAAAATGTCTCTCTTTATAAGGGGTATACTTATGAATAAATTCTCTGTGATGGTGGTTGATAGAGCCTTTATACAGAGAGTATGCTTGGGAATTTAGTTTGGGCACAAACACAGCTGCAAAAATTCTGCCCAGCAGCAGAAATTTCCTCATGTCTATCTTTCATTAAATCCTTGCAGGAACTTGTATGTGCCTTCATACCTCAACAGCAAATGCTTGCATAAAAATGAGGTGACAAAGACAATTCTTCCCCCCAGGTTGCTTTTAAGAAATACAAGTTCCTCCTAAATCTAGGGTGTAGCGGGTTTAGTTCGCTTTCCCGGTTTTCACTTTCTCTTTCTTTCTTTCTGACTTCGAAAAATGCCATGATGAAGAGTAGTCTCCATCGTTCAGGCTTTATGATGAAGAAAGCCCCATTCACCTTTGTGCTGCTGGCTTCTTGATGTTAGTCTTTCAGTCCATCGGTCTCGGCTCGGATCCCCGCAGCCACGTGGAGGGGGGAGGGGGCAGTTCTCAGGAGCCCTGGCTGGATGTTGCAGCTACTTGCAGCGAACACAGTTGTTTCTCAGCTGCCGAGCTCTGAGGAGATCGTCCTGCCGGCATCCCGGGGCCGTGTCCCCCCGGCACCGGGGGAGGGAAGAGGCTCGAGGCCGCTCCAAGGAGCGAAAGCCTCGGCCACCATTTCCCCCCTCCTGCGGGACCGGGCAAACCCCAAAGAGAGCAACTTCCTGTCCCTTCACCTTTATATATGGAAATTTCGAAACGTGCCACTGGTCAAACGAGCTGTCCATCAGCTCAGGCTCAACCCATCACATAGGGGCAAATAATGGAGAGGGTGAAAAGAGAAGGGAGAGGCTAGGAGGGAGTTGGAGATCCAAGTATGTTGTTGAACTGAAAGCACTCTTAGATGGAAAGTAATCACAGTGCCATGAAACCCACAGGTAAACAGCCAGTGTCCTAATAACAGATGTTGTCACCGCACAGCAAAAACAAAAGGATTTTGTATACATATGCCTGGCTAGGACACTCACTTGCCTGCAGTCCCTCAATTTCTCAGTTCATCTGAGTGCCAGTGGGTTGGATCCTGGTTTTAGGGCTCACCCAGGGGCTGTGGGGTGCCAGGACTCAGGCACAGAAGCCTGGTCTGCAGTTAGCACTGTGTACCTCTTGAGATGTACCTTGTGATATTCAGCTGATTCAGTAACACAATCAAACAGTCAGGATTTAAAAAATACCTTGATTTCTGAATTATAAATTGCAGTGAGTTTTTCTTTAAAGCAGGTGTTCTTGTAGTGTGAGAAGATGTAGCTGGAGCAGCAACACAAAATCTTCCAGTGCTTGTAGACCAGCACAATTTTCCATGCATATGGATGAAAACAGAGGAACTATTTGTATTTTTCCCAGAAGACTCTACCAATGTCTGACATGTTACTGCAGGTCTTCCAGCAGAATAACAAAGAAAACAATAGTTTTCCTCTGTGGTCTCATCGACTCTCTTTAAGAGTTCTGGCTTGGTATTAACAAGTAAACAATGTTTGCTTCTGCTAGATTGCCTTATGCTACAGAGATAAAATAAAATTACCAGGAAGGGAAGGTTTTATAAATGAGTTACTGGGGTTTTTTTCCCTTTCTGAAAACAACCCAAACCAAATGCTGCCAACTGAAAGGAACAAGGGGAGAAGTCACTGAAGGAGGAGGTGATTAGATATATATTTATTGCATTTGTAGGAGTACATTATTGCTGATTCAATGAAATAAGAAAATTGTTTAGGCTTGCCTGAATGAGCATTACTTTATCTAATCAACCTTTTCTAAATTGGTCTTAATGTACTTCTATAAATAC
The DNA here is from genome assembly GCA_013397815.1 of Aleadryas rufinucha. Lineage (NCBI taxonomy): Eukaryota > Metazoa > Chordata > Aves > Passeriformes > Aleadryas > Aleadryas rufinucha. The sequence continues at coordinate 721,715 of VZTH01017683.1, read as the reverse complement.
ATTATTTCCAAACCCCAGGTTGTGTGGGCAGTATCAATTCTGCTCTGGCACTGAAATATGCCCGCCCTTTCGTATAATGTTGGAAACATTATGCTTTTCCCCACACACACCCCAGAAAGAGAGGTTTGGAAATGGGTTAGAAGGATAATGGACTATGTGTGGCAGAGAAGGATGGGTTATTTAGTGGTGGGATGCTAGCTTCTCTGTAGGCAGGCTGCTGAGCACAAGCCTGGGCTGCTGTATGTGTAGGGCTGATTTTGGTAACCTGGTAGCCTTCTTACGTCCTTCAGGCCAAGAGGACTTGGCATCCTTGTGCCCAAAAGGTCTCTGGAGTAAGCTGCATTTCCTGGGGCATGGGAAACCAAAATGCTTTGGCATTTAAGTCCTGAGAAAACTCTGTGGCTTGAGATTTAATTGCTGCCAAGCTCAGTTGGGGGCATTTTAGAAGACAACCTCCAAAATGTGACCCAGAAGGCTGATTGCATGAGGAAAAAGAAGGGTGCTCTGCCAGAATTTAGCATAACCTCAGGCAGAGGAGCTGTGGTGGTATTGATTTGGGTGTGAGAAAGGGAAGAGCTGCAGCCAAACCCTGAAAGGAGCCATGTGGACTTTGCCCTGAGGAGCTGGAATTGGGGACTAAGCTCTCATCCTGGTGCTGGTGGGCAGGGAAGTTTCTGGCTAAGCAGATAAAGGAAGGTCTGAGCACAGGCGGAAGGTTTTTGCCTTGCTAGCAGAGCGTGCTCCTACCGGAAATTAAGCTGGGACTGTTCCCTTAAACACATTAAGTGGTTGTAATTGTGTTGTTATTAAGCCGAGGTGATATATCTAAAGGTCTTCATGCATGGATCATGAAAAAGCCAAGCAGCGTTACGGGGCTGGGAAGTAATAAACCATGGATTCATGAAAAAAAAAAAAAAAAACAACCCAGCAACCCTTGTCAGTTTTGCCTTTGATAAGCAGTTAATTTATCTCAGAACTGGCAGAATTCCCTGTAGTTTGTGTAGGGAATTTCTAAGTTGTGCTGTGAATATCAGAGTAATATTTGGTTATCTGAGACAACTGACAAGTGTTGGAGCATGACAGCTATTGGGAAAGCAAATTCCAAACACAGGTTGAGTCTGAATATATTAGAGAGTAAAGGCTGCTATAGGTGTGTATTATGGCAGAACAAAAGGCACGATTGCTTTAGTTAATGATAGCAGAGGCTCTTCCTACATTAGCAGGTGGGATGATGTCTTGGGAATGGATTCATAGGCTGAAGCAGCGTGCTGTGAATCTTTCAAGACCCCTGTTTTGTGCTGGCTGTAGTTTGGCCGCTTCAAAAAACCTAGAGCAGGCACTGTGAGCAACTGTGCCCTCCCAGGACACATCTTCAGGTCGAGTTTTATCCCCCCACGAATCAATGGGTTGTGCTCCATGTTATACGTCCATATGGTGCTCAGTGGTTAGAGAGCAGCCCCAGGTGAGACTGCAAGGGGACATGGTATTGGGGCACACAAGAACCGCTCACGCTGCTGAGGGACCTGACAAGCAACACAAAATTAAATCACAAAGTTAAATCTGTAACTTGGAAACTACAGCTGAGGAGCTCCTGATTATTTGTTTGGGTGTTAAAATGCCTGTGGGGTTGGGAATCAGAAGGAGGGGTGCTGCAAGGGTGGCAAGGTAAGGTCTCTCAGGGGTAGACTGGTGTGTAGGGCAGTGGTAGCTGTTGCACTGGGGGGCATGGCAGGAGAGCAAGCTTAAGAAATCTGGCAACAAACAGACTGTATTTGATCCCTGCAAGGCAATTTGAGAAGTTTAATGCATGGCCTTCTGCAAAAGCAAAAACATCATCATTTGTAACCTTTTAAGCAGCAGTCTCATTGAAGGGAAATAACAGATAGCAATCTGGGTTTTTATTTATTTGACATACTTTAGAATAAAGATGAGAGTTAGTTTCTACATTTGTTCATCTTTGGAATGACATACATCTCTCTGAGTAAGCCACACATAAGTTTCACAGATTGTGGTGGTCTGTTTCAGTTTTTTTAAGAGCTATCGAGTAAATCCAGAGACGAGCAGATAATATACTCAGCTTGAAAATGATAAGCTTGGAGATATGAAAGCCATTCCTTTCTGTGCTGTTGAAATGGAAAGATTAGTGGAAATGTCATGGCTTAGAATTCATGAAGCAATGTTTCCCTAATCAAGTATCAGAATAAATTGCCAGAGTACAGTATATTTCTTTTACATGAGGAAACTCTGTCTGAAGGCATGCTGAAACAGGTGCTATAAATACATGTAGAAACCCTTATACATAATGTTCTGCTTTACAAGGCTTATCTCCTAATTGTGTTGTGCCTGTGATTAGCTGCTGTAAAACAGCTCAGCATACAACTTCATAAATACTTGCCATAGCACGCTCTGCAGGAGGGGCCTGCCCGAGCATAGTGCTGCCCATTTACCTTGGCAGGGGCTATGGCCCATGGGTGCCTGGTGGTGCTGCATCCTTGGACTCTGGAGCAGGGAGGACCTAAAGGCTTGCTTTTGCTTCAGAAGAGGTCTTGGCAGTGCCTGCAAGTGATTTGATGCTTTCAGGTGCAGGTGGTGAGTGGCCATATCCATATTGCTTCTGTCATTCTTGGGAGATGTAGAAAATGCCAGACTTAGGAAGAATGGGAGATAGCATTTGCATGAGCATGTCCTATACATATAAATGTAAAAATATATATACACACACACGCGCCATGCTGCTCCTGAGCTGGAGTTTTCTGCCCCATCAGGTCTGGACACTAATTAGAATGAGTGACTTCTCAAAAAGCTTAAAAATTATTTAAATTAATGAGCTTGCTTCACTGAAGCAAGTGAGGGAGAGATCACTCCAAGTGCTCTGCTGACAGATCTTCTGACCAGGAGCACAACTGGGGCAAATAAACTCTCACCCCATTGGAGCCGAGTACAGGAAAGGAAACGGGTGCCCCCAGCACTTCCCAGGATGGTGTGATCTTTGTGCTTCCCTGTTCTGCAGAGGAAGCAGACTGGAAAATAGCTCTGCTTTCTTCTGAAGATGCTGTGTGAGCAGAGAGAGGAGGATGCTCCCTGGTAAGGAGAGGTCTCGAGGTAAGTAGGAGGTGAGGGACATAAAGCAGAAGCAGCACAAAACCTGATGGAACAACATAGGATAACTCCCTACTTATTGACCTTGTAACGCGAACCCCATGGGCCCAGTAAGTGTGCCAAAAAATACTGCATGCTATTTTGAGGTTATATTACCTTTTTTTATCCAGCATGGACAAAATTCATGCTCTCTGGTCTGGGCTGAGATTTATAGCAGTGGAGGATATTAGTACTTTTCCGATTACAGCGCTCTGGCGGAAGGAGACTTCCATGCATCCCTCTTGCTGCTGGAAGGCTGACAGCCCGTGCTTACGCCTGCATGTGTATTATCAAGGGTTATTCATTTCTTTTGGATGCAAAACTAAAATTAGTGTCCCTTGGCTTTTTCCTAACTGAAAATGGTTTTTTAAATATGTAAGAATCAGAAATAATTTTTTTGATACCTGGGTCCTTTCCTGAGTCTATCATTCCACATGATCATTTGTCATTAGGCACAGCGGGCAGGAGGTTAATTGTAATTGCATGGTCATCTGGACCATTGTGTGATTTGAAGCAGAGTTTCTCTGCTGTGTCAGGTCCAACAGTATATTATTTGAAAGCATTAGTGCCAGGTTGCTCTTTAAATCTGCCAGGGGGAACTGAGGAAGAAGTGATTTAAGCCTTCTATTTAGTGCTCTCCTCTTGCTGTCCGCTTCAGGCCACTTTACTAGCGATTGCAGAATGTGAGCAGAATTAAAATACAGAATTTTTAAATAAAATCAAATCCAAAGTAGCAACTGAGACGGTGGAACCCTTCATCATGGTAACTTAATACCATGTATCTTTGTTGACAGCTCTATATGCAAATCACTAATTATTCTAAACTATTCAGTTCCCCTCCAGGAAATCTCGACTTCTACATTAAAGGCTGGCTATAAGGAATGAAAGCCTTGTGCCAATTCCCCACAGGTTTTATTAAGCTGTGGAGAAAACCCAAGGATTTTTGCATCGTAAGTAACAGTGATAGAGAGGTCAGCAATTTACCTACATCAGTGGAGATTACTGGGTTTGCAGCCATAATTGTAAGCACTTTGTGGCTTCAGTAATACATATTTTCTACCTCGGTGGAGCAGCAAGGTAAAGAGGACACAACTGGCTCTGCTCAGCTGAGGTCTCCTTTCATCAGTTTATGCCAGAGGTGATATACAGGAGCGCTGTGAAGGTGCAAAACTGCTCAGGGATGTCTGTCATGGGTTCTTTTTGACACAAACTTTTTTCAGGCCTTCCCTTTTTTGGGGACAGCAGGTCATTCACAGACCCGCCTGATGTCTGGGCCCAGGTTTGATGGCTTTGGAGGTGTCTGGCCCAGCTGTGGGTGCTGTGGCTTCGTACGGCTCCCAGGCTGAGCTGTAGGTTGATGTGTGTGTGGTATGGGATGTGCCCCTCCCATGGCCATGGGATGCCCAGCTCTCCTGTCCATCAGACAGCACCCAGCTGGTCCCGTGTTAGCAGGGGGTGGCTGGGTGCTGGAGTCATCCTGTGATCTCTCATATGTGTTGGACCATGAAAACTGTGTGTTCAGTGGCATGGCCTTTGAGAGGAGAGGGCAAGAAGAAGATGGCTCTCTGCAGCCTGGTGTAGATGTGTCGGGAGCAGCTCTCATGCATTCTGGAGGAGGAGGAGGCAAGCCCTTGCCTGGTTGAGCAGCATGTAGGCAGCACTGGTGTAGCTGATGCTGTGTAGAGGCCCTGTAGTGGCATTGGCACGTGTTAAAAGGTAAGGTATGGTTTAAACACCACTATTTAACACTTTCGTTGTGAATTTTAACTAGAGTTGTGTATTCAGTTTTGCTTTTAAACCATGCTTGCAGAGATGCAGGAATCACCCAGACAATCAGAATCCCTTTCTTATCTTTATACAGCAGCCAGCTACCATAAATCTCTAAACTCTAGTTACTGTCTTGTTTAATGCTACATTCATTTTCTGTTGTTTCATCTTTGTACTATTTTGTACTCTATTTCATTGTAAATCATTTGCTTGCTTCTGGTCCAAAGTTCTTTGCAGGGAGAAACAAGCTGAAGGCTCCTAAATTCCTACATTATGCCTGGAAGAGACAGTTTCATCACCTTCTGCATCTTTCCTCAGGCTGGAAAAAGGCAGCATTGGAAAGCAAAACTTCCTATTTAGATTTATTCTTGAATCTAATTTCTCTCTTTTCGCAAATGAAAGTATCCTTTTTTTCTCTCTCCTTTTAAAAAAAAATTAAGACTAGCCAAAAATCTTTCTATGGATGAGTGTACACTGATCCTATGCCTTCTCCAACTCTGGCTTTTTGTCTTCTTTCTCCTCTACCATCTATTTATGTTGTTCTTGGCCACCTTTCTCGAAGGAGCTATTGATTAAAGGATGCAAACTGTCTCAGATCCTGCATATCAAGCTGCTCTTTTTTTTTTTCAAGTTGCTCAGTATGTGAAAAGCATCCATTTTTGCACTGCAGTGCAGCTTTACCCAGATACCTGGTCTCTCCATCTTTCTCTTTTTTTTTTTTGTTCCTTTGCCCTCCCATCCTGCTAAATGGACATCTTGTCAAATCCTGTTTGCACAGACTGACAGCTATAGAGGTCTTGGAGAAAAAGCCAGATCCCTGCACATACACTCTAACAAACAGAATCAAAATGTCAAGGCACAAATGAAATACATCACTGTGCTTCCCTGTCAGATTTTGCTAATATCACCTGGCTAAATTGACAGAGGAACACCTGCAGAAAGTTAACCTGTTTTTATTAGCAGTTGTTTCACATATTTATATTTGGTTATGGATATAGGGACTGCTGGGGAGAAAGCTTTCAGTTATTTCCTCACAGATTGAAATTTCCTCCGTTCTTCATGCCAAAAGACAGTTGGGGCAGTGAAGTCACTTTCAAATAGCAGAGCAATTAATAAAGAAAGAAAAAATAATTTCACAGTCTGTTGTTAAATTAGCAATTCTTTAGAGTGTCTGGAGTTTCTGACAGAATTAATATGCACTCTGAAGCCTTGGGCAGCCTTGGTGCATATCATTTACCCAACAGCTCTAAGAGCCAAATGCAGAGACAAGGAGTGGTGCTTGATTGCAAGGGAAATACTGGAATTATCTGTGTAGTAATCATTTAGCAGCCTTGTTCACAAATAATCATGAAACATTTGGATTTGGATTACATCCCTCATTCTTTCAAGACAAATGTAGGAGAAACAGTGGCTGGAAAATGATGTGTTAAGTAACACGGGTGAAAAAAAGGCAGGGAGCAACATACATTTGAGCAGGGAGAAGGAAATACACAATAAAAGTGCAATAAATTTCCCGTGGATTGAAGGGGAGTATTTTTATAGCAGCTTTCTGCAAATTGAATGCATCTACATAAATAATGTAGCGACACATTTAATTGCAACTATTTATTTTTAAATTTGGCTGGATGATGAGAGAATTTCTGCGCGGAATAATGAACCTTGTGTTTTTACCACTTACACAAATTTGAAAAAAATAAATTGTGAATGGTATTTGGGCTAAGTCTCAGAGCCACAGAGGTTTCTGGCTGCTCTCTAGTGCATCTGAAAAGAAACCAACATGCAGAAGTGCATCCATATGGAATGGATGCTAGATACTGGGGAGGCCAGGAGATGACAGGGAGGAAAATATTATCAGTCCATACTTCAGTCAGGAAACTCCCATTTGGTCTTTCAGTGCAAAGTGTACCTCTTCAAATAGAAGAATTAATAGTGGACTTTCTACATTTGCCTTCTGCTGGTTTTGCTGTTGGAGCTCTCATTTTCAGGCTTTCTTCTCAAAAAGGCTAGTTAACTCTTTTTCCCTCTCAGGTTGGTTTTTTTTCCTTCATCATGACAGGACTGATTTTTCGTATTATCCTGCAGTCTCTACATTTCAGAGCTGCTGAGAGGACAGGCAGCATCTTCCTGTACCATCCTCACCTACTGGGTGTCACAGGATAGATGCCACAGCACTTGACAAGGCTTTGAAAACAAGGTGTGGAATTGGAGCCGACAGTGAGGCTGTTGAAGGTGGTTGTGTATGAGACATAAGCAGGTTGCAACCTTTTTTTTTGCAAGGCATAGGTATGCCAAGCCAAGGGTGCAGTGCCCTTGTGCCCATGCCAACTGCTCCCTTTTCTCCCCTCTTGATGTCTTCCAGTCTTCCCTTGAAGAAATCCAACATGAATGGTTTCTGTAAAGCAGAAGGTTTGATTTCTGCTTTACAGAAACCCTTTTTGAAGGGTTTTTTCCCTGCCTTAGAAAGACTGTTCAAGTTGATGCAATGCAAGGGTGCAGAGATGCAGCAAAAATTACAAATAAAGGCAGTGCTGGGTTTCCAGGGCAAATAGGCTCGTAAAAGCAATGCTTATTTCTTTGGATATAGCTGGAGAGCCATGTGAGCTGTATGTGAGCAATAGTATTCCTTTTTAATAGCTTAAGAATTAAATCTTCATAAATCAAGCTTTGGCAGCTCACAATCTTAAATAAAAAGCCTGTAAGAATGGCCAGCGTTGCTTCTGCAAAGTGTGCTTCAGGCTAGTACTTTATGATATGGGGAAATGGATTTGGCAGGAAGGACATCATGGCAAGGCTTCATGTAGCAAGAGGGAAGGCAGTGTTTGCTTTGCTTTACTTTTTGCTTCATATGTGAGTTTCTGGAACAGTTGCATATGTTTTTGGGGCCGTTTTTGGGGCAAGAACAAAGCCTGTGAGAAGTGGCAGGGGACAGGGATGTTAGCAGGATGTCTCCTCCCAATGGATGCTTTTGTCTCAGAAAAGTACTGTTTATAGTCTGATAAAATATCTTCTTGAGATATAACTGCATTTTTTTTTTTCCTCTGGGCTTTTGGGTTTTTTCTGACTGGACTGGAGTCACGGCAGTTCTAGCTAGTTCATGGCAAGGATGACCCAACTCCAGCATCCAAAAGCCACAAGGCTCCCTGCCCAAATAGTACTGAGATTGGCTTCAAAACCAGGAGGTTTAAAGTGTCAAGTTATATTGTTTTATCTTGGGTTTGAGCATTTTTTCAATATGCAGCAAGTTTTCCTCCAGAAACAGGAGAGATTGTACTGAAATAAATTCTCTGAAGGATCACAATGCAGAAGAAAAGCTCCCAATATTGTCAGGCTGACATGGGAAGAGCCAGCAGTGCTTCAGGTTGCCCTTTGTTGAGCTCATTCCTAAAGAGGAGCTGTTTGGTGGAGTTACTTGGCAAGGCAGATGAACTGTAAAGTGTTCATCTGACCCAAAGGGGTAGTTTAATCAACTTAACAAATAATCTCAATATTTTTATGTCTGGTTAATTAAACTGAAATGATGAAGCGTTCTATCTGCATGTGACGGGATAACTGCTTGATGTTTCTACAATTGGTTGTGTGTTTAGAGCTTGCTCAGCTTTCCTCGTTAAATTTCTCAGGGTATTAATATTTGCCATGTCTTCCTTGGACACACTCCTTGATTTGTGGCCTTCTAACAAGCCAGAGCATCTCATATGCATATCAAGACAGAATTTAGCTCAGTGAGCCCTCCATCTGTAACTCCAGCCAGTGTGCTCCAGTGCAAAAACCCATGAGCTTCTGTGGAAGGAGGCATGCCTGAAGGGAGGTGTTCTCCAAGAGATATGTCCATGTTTCTTTCTGTGCACCTTTCAGCTGCCTGCCTGTGGCAAACTTGGCTAGCATCACCTGTGTCTTAAATTTGCAATGACAACAAAATACCCCAACAAAACCTACACACCAAGAAATGCCATTTCCCCAGAACCATTGTTCTGTGCATAAACCCATTTAGCACACTTAGTTCTGTCAACTCTGGATAAATCCTTCCTATCTTTTTTTGGTCAAGACTGTAAAAGATCCATCTCCGTCGCCCTCTGATGGAATTTGAATAGATGTGTCTGGAGTGACATATGTTCAGCCATAAATTACAGAGGAACAATTTTAAAACAAATTGTCTGCAGCCAATCCTGCCGAATTTACCTCCTGAGACAGATGATGGTAAAGCTAGAAGCAAACAAGCCCTTAAACATTTGATGCCAGCTATGAAAGGATCCTTTTGAGTAGGTGTTAGCATCACTATAGATTGGTGGGATGCTGCCTATTTTGGACCAAATAGTCAGCAGAGGAAAGGATGATTTTATACCAGCAAGAAATCTTGTTCACACAAATGGAGTTGAGCAAGGTAGAGCCAATCAGAGGGAAATATTTTAAGAATTTTTAATTGTCTTTACTGTCTGCATATGTACAGTTTATTAGTTCAGGGTAAAACCTTCAAATGTTGGTAGAGTAAACACACATGGCATAAATCATCAAAATAAATCCTCCCAATCGTCATATTTCTTAACCACAATGGCTTGCAATTGTCCAAACCACAACATAATTAAAGAATATTTCTTTCCTTGCCGGTTGGGCTCCAGATCCCTATGGCAGACTGAACCAAAAGACTAAAACCCTTTTATTGTAGTCTTGTGCCAGCAAACATGTAGCTTTGAAGAGCCCTATTTTCCAGGAGATTTTGCCAACTGGTCTTTGCATTACTGTCTGCAATAGGTGTGTACAGATGGACATGGGGGGGGGGGGGTTTGGCGGCATCATTTTCAAGTTGGATCCTGTCCCCCAGTTGCCATTAGGGACGATGCTTGTTATTGCTATTCAGTCAGTGCCGCTGTCGAACTCGAGGGAGTTCTGTGGCTTGTCCATCAATCCTCCCCTCGCTTAGCGCGGCAGTGCAGCTTGAATGTGTAAGTCACCATTCGCATAACAAAGGATAACGCAGGTGCGTGTCTTTGTGTGCAGAAACCCCCAAAACAGACTCCTGTGCCTCTTGGATTGTGTGTGGAGCCGGGCATCTCAAGTCATGTTTACAAGCGTGCGGAAACAAATGTGTCTCTGCTGCCTTCTGTGTCTTAAATTGTATTTTTCCTTTAGGTGCAGCATTGTAAATCATAGCTTCCTCTGTTTAAGGGAGCAAAATGATTTCAGTTTGTCTTCATTAAAAAAACAGAGACAGTAATTTAGGAGTAATTTAAGTGCATCTCTGTCCCATACCTCGCAGAACAAAGTGGATACACAGATTTTTATAGACAGAGAGATTTGTGAAGATACATATTTTATAATAGGCAGAAAAGCTGTAGCAACAGGATGTGGACTTCCTTTTTTTATTGTAAGCCAGATAGTTGAGGTTCAGTGAGATCAACCTGAATCTGTCCCTTGTAGCCAGAGAGCAAGGAAGACTGCAGATGCTGCCTGTGCTGAGAGCTGAAGGAGCCCTTGTAAGAGCATGCAGCTGCTGGTCACAGAAATTTTGGGTTTGCTAGGAAATGGCACTTCACCTTAAGTAGTGCTTTCTCTAGAAATGTACCAATTTCTCCCAGTGGTTTTTTGGATGGGAAAGTTTGGCAAAAAGAAAGACCCCACAAAACCAAAACACAGCCATCTAGCCCTGCAGCTGACACAGCCTGAGGGAGCAAGCCTGTGCAGTGCTGAGTGCATTTGAAAAATCTTCTGTTTCCCCTAAGAGCATTTATTTTCCATAGCTTGCTTTCCTTCTGCAAAATCAAACCCAAATGATAGTGTGGGTTTGCATAAATGCCAGGATAAATCTCTTTCCCTGCTCCTCCATCACGCTGCTGAGAGTTTAGGCTTGACTCAGGTTTTGCCTCATTGACTGCTTTAAAATCTTCTTTAGAGTGAAGTCAGAATGTGCAGAAATATAGCCCATTAAGATACTAATGTAAGCATGAGCGTTTTCAAATGTGTTGTGTTCTAGGTATTTTTATGTCTTGAAAATGTAGTTTACTTGGGAATTTGATGAATTTTTCAGAGTGATGCCATGTGATGAAGTTTTATACCATTTAGAAGAAAGACATTAATGTCATTAGTGGCTGTTAATTCTTAGTTTTCTAGCAACTACGGTTATGTCATAAATTGTTGTGTGACAGTGTAGTGAGCCACGTGACAGAGAAAAGTGGTATTTCAGAGGAAGGAACTGAAAGTACTATTTATTTGTATTCTAGTTTTTAAGGTTGTTTTTGTATTCAGAGCTAGAGCTGATTTCAATGCAGAGTGGAAATAATTCAGCCTGAGTTAGTGTGGGGTTGGGCAGGGCAGCATCAAAAGACAATGTTTTCTTAGAACAAAAGAAAAAAAGCTTAAAAGAGTGTTTCCCATTTGAGATGCATGAATTGGTTTAGATCTAAGGTAGGGGCCGAGTCTCTTTTTTCAAAGTGCAGAGCCTGTAGATGCCTCACTTGTCCAGCAAGCTCCAGGACATCATTTAAAAGGACCTTTAGCAGTTCTTGGACTGCAGCATTGGGTGCTGGACTTCCTGAAAGATGCTGGCAAGTCTACTGGGTTGAAGCAAACTGGCAGCTTCAAATTACAGTGTTTTATTAGTGGGTATTTATTTAATTCCCTTCAAATCCCCAAGGCATGCTACAGGAAGCAACATAGCACTATTGCAGATAGAGAGACCAAGCCTAAAAGAGATATAATCGGGGCATTTTACACATTTTTCTGTAGCTTTATAGCTTTGGCAGCAATTTCAGTGTCAGCCTGCAGTTGAGGAAAGCTGTTAGGGAGGGCAGGATTAGCTCTTGGGAGCCTGCTTGTAAATTCTGCAGAAGGATGCTCTGTGGTGGGTTGCTGTAGTTCTTGAAATACTTTTTAGGAGAGCTTGGCGTTCATATGTTTATGCTTGTTGGGAGACATGCAGACAGTCCGTTGTGGTTTTCTGTTTTGTTTTTTCTTGTAAGTAAAAGAGCTTGTCAGGAGCACAAGCTGAGCCTCGGAGCCTCTCAGCATTTTAATTGATTCCACATTGTAAAGACTGTACCTCGCTAAACCCTTTTATAGGTTTTGGACACATCTAAGAGGCAGCAGCCCCCTCTTCTCGGTGCAAACACTTCAAGGCATGGCAGCTTCGGAGAACAGGGGTTGATTTATTTGTAGCTTGTTTTTGCTCAGATCCTTCAACTCTCTAGGCATATTCCCTGCACTGGAGCAATGTGCTAATGAAAGCAGAGTTGATGAGCTACAGAGCTGAAAACACACATACACACACACATACACATCCCTCCATATCCTGCCTGTGTTTCAGCTGAGAGCTGCCTCATTGTGCACTATGGGTCTGTCCATGGGGCAGAGTGTTATACACTGTGGTTACTTTTAAAAGCCATGACAATTTGAGCTGTGTGTCCCTGTCTGAAGAAGATGGTGGTCTGGAAAGGTAAATGGGACTGAGGATGTGAAGGAGAAGCAAAGGGGCTCTCCAGGCAGGGGAGGAAACCTCAGGTTCAGCCACATAACCTCTGCTCCGTCTGGGGTAGGCATCCTTATCCTCATTAATTTTTGTTAGATTAGTCCTTTAGCTTTACTTATGGATTAGTGGCACTGCCTTATGAATTACACTTGTGGTTTCTGATTACTGTGGAGGCTAATTTGGTGCTCTGCAAGGGAGACAGTGTAATTCCTGTTTGAGTTTTATTTTCTGGGACATATGAAAGGTCGCTTTACTGATCCTAAGCATTTAAGTACTGTGAGCTTATCCTCTCAGCGTCACAAGAGTGCAAAGAGAGTAATAAGTTGGACCTTTTCTATATCTCCCGGGGTTTCAAGGCTTATAGGGTCATGTTTCCTAGCTTCTCTCTCTACAGGGACAAAACTGGAATTCCCACTAATACTAATTATGGGATGAAGAGACAGATAGAGTATTCTACAAGCAGCTGGCTGACGTTTCACATTATCCCTTGTTCTTCTGGGACACTTTAACTTGCTGGATGTCTGCTAGAAACTCAACACAGTGGAGAGGACGCTGTCTAGGAGGTTCCTGGAGTGTGTGGCATACTAACTTCCTGTCACACCTGGTGAGTGACCCTACCAGTGGCAGTACCCTGCTAGACTTGCTGTTTATGAAGAGAGTAGGACTGGTGGGAGATGTGGTGGTCGAAGGCCGTCTTGGGCATTGTGACCAAGGAGTTATAAAGTTTTCGATTCTTAGTGAAGTAAGGACAGGGGTCAACAAAACCTGCCTTGGACTTCTGGAGGGCAGACTTTGGCCTGTTCAGGACACTGGTTCAGAAACAGTCCTTAATAACAAAAAGGTAAAGGAAGGCTGGACATACTTTAAGAAGGAAATCTTCTCCCTGGCAACTGGTGACAGGACGAGAGGAAATGGTCTCAAGCTGCACCAGGCAAGATTCAGGTTGGACATCAGGAAGAATTTCTTCACTGAAAGGGTTGTCAAGCGTTAAAACAGGCTTCCCAGGGAAGTGGTAGAATCACCATCCCTGGAAGTGTTCAAGAAATGACTGCATGTGGCACTTGGTGCTATGGTTTAGTTGACATGGTGGTGTTCAGTCACAGGCTGGACTCAATGATCTTGGAGGTCTTTCCAGCCTTAATGATTCTGTGATTGTATGATAGTTGGGTGGTTTTACTGACATGCTCATGTGATATGGAAAGCCTCGGATGTGGTCCTTGCTTCCAGCATGTGTTGCCTTGGGTCAGTGTGCAGCGAAGGCAGGGGGCAGCTGGACAGGAGAGTAGCCCTGCCCAAGGGCTGCAGTCTTCAGCCAAAGCTCAGGGAAGGGATGGTTCCAGGAATGCAGCTGCAAATCTTTTGATGTTAAGGCTTGCAGAAAATAATCTGCCAAGCAATCCCAGCTGGCTGATGTTACTGGCTTGTTCTCCCCGCTTTTTGTTTTGTCTCCTCCCTGCTACTCACTGTCTCTACTACTGGTATAGCACATTCAGCATGTTCACAGAGGCCAGTTTTCGTTCTAAGAGTGGTTCTACCTCTATCCACACACATTCCAGGAGGCAGTGTCTTTCAGCATGGCTCTTGTGGGCTCCCCTCTGCAAGGTATAAAGACAGTGTCTAATCCGATTGCTGCTGGTTTAATGGATCAGCTCATGCCATTGCCATCCTGAGATGCTTTTGCTGCCATCCTTCACTGCAGCCATCTCTCTCTGGCCCCTTTGAAGTGTGCAGCAAGAGGCTGCACAGATGTTAATGCTCTGTGCATGCCACATTTTGTGGTTGCTATTAAAAATAAAAAGAGTGAAATTGATTTGCTAATAATGGATGTGCTGCTAACAGAAACACATCCCACTTGTACCTAACACTAGCAGGTTGTTTTATGGCATATTTGCTGTCTCTAAAAATAATAATTTTTTTTCAAGAGACCAATTTAATTTGAAGACTATTTTCACACATCGCTGGCTGTTAATCAGTTAAAGAGTTTTAATATTAAGAAGAAAGAAGCAGATCTCATCAACAGCTTAAAACTTGATTTCATTTCTTTTCAGCTGGCTTGCAGCAGATTATGGGGAGTCTTAAACTCATTTCTCCTGCTTTCCTATCCCCTTTAAAAGAGAGAGAGTACCATTATCTGTATGACTGTACTGTGCTAGTTCTGTGTATCCTTTCAAAAGCTGTTGAATTGGAAATACTGAGATAAAAATATAAGAAGACTAAAATAAGATTTAATTAGGAATTAAACACCAGACACCCATGTAATTTTAAATAAAGTCATGTATGCTTCATGAAGAGATTATAAGATTGACTGTCAGAAGAGGAATGGTAGGATAGAGACCAAAACCCAAGATATATGCAAGGTAAGTTGGTTTTGGCCCTGTTCTTCTCTGAAACGAATTTCCTAAATGTCTGAGACATTGCCACCAGTGGCAGAAAATGAACAGGGTACCAGCTCCTGCTTTTGGCTGTTGAGCTCAGCCAGGACTGTGCTTATCCACCTACTGTGATGCTTGCTCTTCAGTGTGGAGGTGTAGGGTGCCTGTGGGTCAGCTTTCATCTGAACAGGGTCTGTTTCATCACAGCATCCCTGTCTGCTAAAGGATTGCTGCTTGAACCATCTCACATGCTGTCCTCTCCTTTGTGTCCTGTACAAAATGAACACAGGGAAGGATACAGAGGAAAGTGTAATAGATACTAGTTAGCCTGAGACACCCACGCAGCTGCTTCTGCTCTTGAGCATGGTAGTGCAAGTGGGGTTTCCATCAGGAGCTGCTGGTCATGAGAGCCTGGAAGACTGTGCCGGGGGAACCTTGCAAACCCCCTTGTCCTCTCCAGAGCATCTGCTGCAGGTGTGTGGATTCAGCCAACACCATTCACTGTGGCACTTCTTGCATTTATTTTGATTTTCTATACTCCCCTTTTTTGCATAACCCATCTCCTGTCCCTGAATTCTTCCTTTTTAACTGACACAGGAATATTTCAACTCGGTCCGACAGGATGCTGTTCTGCTGCCTGTTTGTTTTGAGGACTCGTGCTGAAATCTTCAGTGTAACGTAATGCTCTTGAGTATTCCTCCTAATTTTTGAATAGAGATGGGACATTACCATGAGAGCCTGCAGTTTATACAAAAAATGGTCTGGTCAGTTCTATTTCACGTCTCTCATTATAACATGGGTTATTTGCCTTGTGCATCTCTGGGCTCCATATTTATTCATGAAAACCACACATTCCCTTTGGGCTGAGCTACGTATCCTACCATCATCAACAAGCTGCACCTCGTTGAAAATCTGTCAAGGAAAACTGACTTATTTTGCATTTGCTGCTTTGCACAAAATAGAAGCACGGTAAACTCTTGTGCTGTAATGATTTTCTGTCTGTCTTGATAGAACATAATGAGATAAATTCAAGTCCTTTTTTGAGGGCTAATTACATTGAATACACACTAGATGTGCGCTGCTGTCATTACGTGTTGCACATTTTTGTGCTTTCATTTCCCCATCTCTGTTGTCTGCGTGTGCAAGTGAGTTTGATTTGGCTTTGAAATACAAATTGTGGGCTAGAGAGGAACCATTTGGTGGTCTGCTCTCCCAGAAGACTCTCCAGAGACTGTGTAACAGTCCTTGCTGTAGGTGGGGCAGCATTTGAAGGTGATTGTGAAGTAAATAAAGAACTTAACGCTGGCAACTGAGGGTTGTGCCATAAAGCATGAGGGCTGCTTGTGGCAAGTCTGCTAAAATCCATCAAGAATAGATTCAGCCGTAGATCTGTTCACTGGTCCTGGTGTGTAAGCATAGAGCGGAACAACTGCACCCTACAGATGGATACCACAGCTTGGGAATGGAACACTAGTTGGATGATGAGCAACTCTGGAAAATGGATTTTTAAAACCTGTAAATATCTCCAGTCCAACTAGCTGTTCTCTGCCTGTCTTGTGGGAAGAAAGGGAAGCTGGGGAATAGTGTGGGAGGGTGCTCTGTTTGGGGAGGTCAGCAGGGAGATGATCACCCCCTATGGCAGGGTGGAGAGGCTGCAGATCCATGATGGTGACCTGGCAGCCTGTGCCGGGCTTGGGACCTGCTTGGGTGCTTGCTGTGAGAGGTGTGCAGTCCAGGCAAGACTGTGGAGCTGGGGCCTGGGGGAGGTCTGCTGGATGCTCTTGAACCACACCACGTTTGATGCATGAGTGAGCTTCATCACCACAGACTTACTGTTCAACTCTGGGAGTTGGGAATTGATACACAAGTGTCTCACCTTTGGTGAAGAAACTACTGGCATAAAAGGGAAGATGTCAAGAGAGTGCCTCTAGTACTGCAGGAAGCAGAGCCAACTTTAGAAGCGGTTGTCCTAGTTGGTCCATCAGAGGAAAGGGATCACTAGTAAAAGCCTATACTTTACCTGCAGTGAAGATGAATTCTGTCGTCACTTGCTGAGTTTTAGCACATGCTGTTTGTCTGGGACATTCCTGATGGGATAATATTAGTGCTTTCGCTGTGAACTCATTTTCTTTGCAAGCTCATTACAACTGGGAAAGTTTGAATGCAGATGGAAGGGCTCTGGGATTTCCAGGTAACTTCTTCAAGTCTGATAGCAGATCTGTGCATCATTAATATCATACTGGGCAGAAATATTTTAAAGAAATTCAGAAGGAAGAAAGGTAACAGCACTTTGGAGCTGCTTTAACATGTCTCCGGGTCTCTGCTTTTTGAGACAAACAGAAAATCAACATTTCCTCCTTTTGCTAACAGTGCATTTGTAATTCTGTATATAATGGTATGATACAGAGCCAGTTGGGTGTTTTCCTAAAAAAGCACTTGCAAACCTGTGGCTGTCGCTGCTTCTGGCTGAATGTGCACGCACAGGTGAAGTACAGAGAGCTTTGCATAGGTGAAAAAACACTTGTTTCAGGAGGATGGAAACAAGATGTTACTGTAGTCATTTCAAACTACTTCAAAAAAAAATCCTAAGCTACCCATAGCCATGTATTTGTACGAAAAAAAGTAGCTCTCAGATCAAGTCTTTGTGCCTCATCATGAATATATATTGGAGCTGGAAGGAATGTCTTGTATGGTGAGCATGCCTGGTTCAGGCTATACCCAGAATAGTCTGTCATATGGAGCACTTTAAATTCATCACAGGTTTGCAGGGGGAAAGACCCTAGGGAAGTAGCCTTATCACAATGTCTTAAAGATGTCGATCTTGAGATTCCCTCCACCGTTGTGTTGCTCTTTGTTTGCTGAGACATTGATTTCTGGGTGTAGAACATCTTAAACAAAAACCATGAAATGTATTTTACCTGTTTTCCTAAGACTAAATGGAAAAAAAAAAATCACAGTAATGTTTTCTAAAGCAGAGCCCAGAAGATGTTACCTCTAATGCATTCAACAGGGAAAATAAATACCCAGCAATGGCAGATGCTAGGAGAAGAAAAAAAATCAGGAAATTCACATTCTCTTTTCATGCAGATATTTAAGTATGCACTATCTGTTAGTGGCATAGACTGTTTTAAAAATATGCAAACTAAATAGCTCATGAGTATTTGTCTGTTTTATAGCTGAAGATATGGGGGTTTTTTAAAAGGAAATGTGAAGAGACTAATTTTATGATGGGAGAGCTTAGCCTGTGGTTCTTCTTTTCACAGTATGCAGACCTGGGTTCTTCAAAGCTTCACCCCACAGTCCATCCTGCAGCAAATGTCCCCCTCACAGCTACACACTTGATGAAGCATCCACATCTTGCCTGTGTGAAGAACACTATTTTAGGAAGGAATCAGACCCACCTACAATGGCCTGTACAAGTAAGCATGTGCTTATAGGGTTGTTTTTAATCCTTTCTAGCTGTTCCTGTACTGTGACTAGACATTATGATACTAACTAATGTGCTTTTTCAGGCTCTGCACTGGAGTCTGAACTAGTCTTGACACACTTGTAATGTCACTGTCTTTGTCCACTGTACTTCGGATTACATGAGAAGAGACTTTTCAGTGCTTTTTGCTTCAAAAGCTGGCATCAAAGCCAGGAAGGGTTTTTGTAATGGGCAAATGCTCTGTCTGCCCCCCTGCACTCCTGGGTGGGCTCAGCCAGCAGCATGGCACCAGACGTCCCTGTCAGTGTGTGCACGGGTACCAGTGTGGGGCACGCACATGGAATAAACCATGGGTAGTGCTTGCCAGCCATAGGCATGGATACAACTTCCATGGGCCTGCTTAGTGTCATCTCATAGCTTGTTTTCAGTAAACAAGCAGGGAGAGAGCCCTGTCTTTCCAATCTGCCTGGAGATGGTCACTCTTCTCAAAACTCTGTGATGGAAACTACTTCTCCAAAATGTAGAACTTACCCCCTGGGTGTAGGGGGCAGTCAGTATAGCAGGCACATTGGGGTACTGGGAGTCCAAGGTGGAGTTGGTGTAATCAGAATCACTAATTTTACCCTTCTCCTGCCATCCATGAGCTGTCCTGTCAGCTGTATCTTGAAAGTCTCTTGTTCAGTTTATATATTCGGGCCACAATTTGCATGCCCCCACCTAGTCCTGCTGAGTATAGCACAGATCTGAGCTGGGACTCTTATGCTCCACATGTAATTTTTGTGGTTGAAAATGACTGAAGTGGAGTTGAACTACTGGTGCAGGAGCAGTTAGGGTTTCCAAGAAGCTTAAGCAGTGGAGGGAAAAATAGGTTTATGGCTCCATACATGCTCAGAGCCACTGGACAATGGTGCACAGGTGACTTCCATACTGTAGGGAAGTACTTTGCGTCATGTAGGGATGGTAGTGGCTTTTGTGCCTTTCCCAGTGAATACAGATGTCCTTCCTAGCTTCCCAACTTTGCACTTCAAAAAGAGAAAGAAAAAATCTGTTCCTGTTGGAGAGACATTCTCTCAAAGGAAATTGCCCTTGGCAGCTCTCCGCTTGCCCGCAGGAGGCACTTGGAGCAGAATTGGGCCCCTTGAACTCTGCCTTTGATTTTCACCAGGCAAAGGAGCATGGCTGTTGGAAGCTGTGCTGCAGGGAAGGAGAAGGCAGCCTTAGGCAGTGTTGGAGTCACTGGTGCTGTCAGATCAAAGTGGTCTGGGGGTGTGAGTCATGCAAGCACTTCCCAGCTTATTAAATAGGTATGCCAGAGTCTTTTGGAGCCATAGCCAGGGTGGGTTATAACGTGAAAATCTGATACCAGCATTTCTTGATGTTCACTTTGCCCCTTGGCCTGACTTAAAAAACTCAGATAAATGTGGTCCAGCATGGTATGGGGAAACACAGTGAGCTCTGGAAACACTCATAAAGTAGGCTTTTCTGTGAAGACAGAACGAAAGCCAGCAACTGAGAGAGAGTTATGCCAGACTCTGGTGTCCACTGTGCCTCCTGCCCCCATCAGTGGTGTTGCTCTCTGCCCTTCTCAGAATGGAAGGGTACCCATCCAGTCTGTCCTGCTGGTGCATTAGCACAGGGAAGGAGCTGCTATCCCCCAGGAAGATGTTTCTGCATGCCTACGGCCTGAGCAGCATCGGGCAGGGTTCAGAGAGGCACGAGGAAGTTTGGTGAATAACTCTTGTTAAAAAGAAATAAAGTTCAAGAGCCTGCCTCTCCCAGGTTTCTAGTGCAGTTCGAACCCTGTAGGTGAAGGCTGTAATTTCCGACTCTGCAAATGCCATGGGATTTTCTTTTTATGTTTGTTTGGGGGTTTTGTGCTTATTTATTGGTGGTGGCTGTCTTAAGTT
Source organism: Aleadryas rufinucha (assembly GCA_013397815.1). Classification (NCBI taxonomy): domain Eukaryota; kingdom Metazoa; phylum Chordata; class Aves; order Passeriformes; genus Aleadryas; species Aleadryas rufinucha. The sequence continues at coordinate 701,648 of VZTH01017683.1, read as the reverse complement.
TGTTGGCTTTTACTGTTTGGGTGGTTTTCTTTCAGGGTGGGTTTTACTTTTGTTTTGAGAGCTTACTGTAAGCTAGTTTAAAGCACAGACATGGTGCCTGAAGCTGTGTTAGGATATGGCTTGGCAGGATACCAAGTCCTTCAGGGGCAGATGAGAAGTTTAATACTGATCAGGGCACAGCTCAGCTTCTGTTGCCCCCTGCAACCCCCAGGGCCGCAGCTGAGGACATTGCAGCTCCTCTGCTGGCATCCACACCTACCACCCCAAAAGCAGGGTGGAATACCTGAGCCTTCTCCATGTGCTTCTGTCACCCTCACTTTCCCCATGCATCTTTTCTTAGGGTTTGGTCCTAATCCTGCTGTATTTGTGCTGAAGGTGATGAGGAGGGCCCCATGTGCTATGCCAGCTCAGCAGTAGGGGTAGAAAATTTTGGCGGGGATGGTAAAGAGTAGGTAGCGATGCTGGTGTTTTAAACCAGTCCAATTATATCTGGAAGGCAACAGCTCATCTTGAACTAAAACACAAGTGAGAGAGACTTGAGTCTGCTGTGACTGGTAGGAAAATATTGCAGGGGTTTTTTTAATGTTTTTATTATTTATTGTCACAGAAGTTAATCATATTCATAGGATTCCCTCAACAAGAAATGCATTTAATTTTAGAGAATACATCAGTGTCTGTTTTCAGGTCTACACCTGCAAAGTCCCCTTGCCACTCAGTGTAGCTGTAAAATCACATTTTCCTAATTTAAAGCGAGTGTTTTTCAGTTTCAAGCTGCATGAGTCTCCCCACCACCACCACCAGCATCACTAAAGAAAACTAGCTGCTATATCACTGTCACTTGCTCAGTTAAGTACAGGGTGGAGGAGGAATACATTTTTGTTCAATTTTTCCAGTTTCTTAAGTGTGTTTTATAAGTAATGATTGGTAATTTTGAAACGAATAGTGCTGTGATGCAGTCTGAAATATTCAGTGCTCTCAGACAAAAAAAAAGAAAAAATTTTGGTCCTGATGGACATTTGAGAATTCTCTTAATATTATTATGCATCTTCCAGGAAGTAATTGCACTTTATTTCTTCTTCACTAAGTAATCCTAGCTTCAGTTCCTTGCACAACATCTTTTTAAAACCAAAACAGTTGCATCCTTTTCTTTTCTCCTCATGTCTCTGACAAGTAGCCTTATTGTTGTTCAGAGCATGCTGGGGAAATAGTTGTAGTATTATGACACATGGAACAAATCAAAGACTTTATAGTATTTACTGTAATAGTCTACTTGCAAAAAGTTTGCAGTTAACTTTGAGTATGTACGTACATATATTTATATCTTGAGGGTAATTTCTCTCTTAGATTATATTTTTAAAGTATGTGCATCAGTAAACAACAGGTTTGCTGTCCATCAAGAAAAATAACAATATCTTTGCTTTCAGAAAGTACGTGCTTCTTGTCAGAAAATTATGGTGGAAAAGGGGTAAATCTTAGGGTATAAAGTAGCAAATTCAAAAATTATATATATCTTTTTAAAAGTCAGTAGATTAATATCTGTGTCCTTGACAAAAGGAGTTTTGAAGTTAAAGCAGACCACCTTAGCAGATCTAGGGTCCCCTTCTTCTGAAGGTAAAACACCTTTTTGTTCTCCCTGCTGGGGTTTAGCCAAGTTTTATCCAGGTACAGTTTCAGGATTCTTCAAGTAGGTCTTGTTAAATATCTGTAGACTACTAAAGACCTTCCTCTGAGGCCCTGTGAGAACACTAATTTTATAGGTTATAAAGTCTCACTAGTTTTAAGGCATTTCCACTGAAGCTGATGTTTTTAAGCCTTCAAGAAGAAAAGCTGACTTTCCTGTACAAAGCAAGTAAAAACCTTTGGTGACTTTACAAAAGCAGTAATTTATCCCCTGTTAAAGACAACACTGTCCAGTAAGTGTTTCTTGTGCCTGAGTTCTTTATTTTTTCCTAGAGTACTGGCTTCAGCAAAAGGGCATTCATCCAGTGGGAGAAAAAATAGGGCAATTTAACCAGTAAAAAACATATAAAAAATCCTCAAGTGCAATACATATAACTCCATACAGCTCCAGTGATGAATTCCATAGTTTCCATTATATCAGTACAAGTATGACACTGCAGAAAATAGTCCTGACTTGGGCTGTCTGTTGGTGTCATTAGCTAAATAGTGCTGGATCCCTGGGGTGCAGCTTGGGAGTGGATTGCTCCCTGTTTGTAGGGATCTGAAGGGATCACAGAACAAAACAAAGATGATCTGGCATTTCCTAAGCTAACTCAGCCTTTTTCTTCAACTGCTTTTCCTCTGAAAAATAAAAAAAATACATCAGGATTATTTATTTCCTCTGGCAGCGAGTTTCTCATTGAATCAAAACAGCTTGAGTCAAAATCCTGACAGTGTTTCAGTTTATCCGTGTTACAAACTTTATAGATTCAGAGAGGGGAATAGAAAAAGGAAATGGAGGAGAATGCTTCTGGTTTGTAAGGCGATTTCATTTTTGCAACACTGCCCGTTTTAAATAACGAATCGAGTTTAATTATCACAACAAAACGCGAAGACGACAGCCTAAGTCAGCCTGTTAGATTTGTACGGATGTCTAGCTAGTGAAGCTGCTTGTCGGACTCTTTTCAAGGAGCTGCTCGTGGCTTTTGACAACTTCATTCAAACTGAAGAGCAGTGTGTTGTGTTGCTTCCCTCGGAAAAATCCCAGCCTTTGCTGTATAGTTTCTGGTGGTGCTGTGACTACAATCCATCCTGGCTTGCTTTGATAAATTTCCTTTCTTCCTCATTCGTTAGCATTCCCTGAGTACTTAACACATGGATATCTTGCATGAGACTCCTGCTTGTCCTTTCACATTGTCTTCAGGGTCTATCTGCAGCTTGCCCTTCATCTGCAACACAAGCCTGTTAAAAAACAAAACCTTGCAGCACCTTCTGCGAGGAAGCAGTCTTGAAAGTGCCTCCAGGTGGGCTTTGCTTGCCCAGCCGTGGCCTTTCCCACCGGGATGAAGAGAAACAGCTCACTTTCTGCAGGTGCTCTGGTACCTCTGCAGCAGCTGTTCCTCCTTGGATAGCCTTGCCAGTGCCGTGCTGGCATCCCGAGTGGGGAGGCTTGGCAAAGTAAGCCAGTGCAACGTGGGTAACAAGCCATGCTACAGCCTGGCGGGGACCAGGAGGGCTGCCATGGAGTGGCTGGATACGGCCGTGTTTCCAGTGGCCCGTGCAGATCACCATCTGCTTTGGGCTACATCGAGCATCTCACTTAAGTGGGATTTGGATACCCCAGCTTAGGTTTCACTGCTGCCAAATGGCTGATGGGAAGAGGCGGGCGCACACAGAGGAAAGATTTGGCATCTGAGTTGAGTACCTAAGTAGCGTGAGAACCCCAGTGTGTGTTTGTTTTTTAGGACTTAGGAGTAGTGACAGAGGGGCAGTGGGGTGAGAAGGGGGAATCTTGCCCGTGGTGAAGCCAACAGTGACTTGGACAGGGCAAAGATTTGCTAATCCCCTCACAGAAGAGCAAGGAGAGCACCAGAGACAATGCCCCAGGGTGCAGTGCTCCTCCTCTTGGGTTAGAACCAGCCCTGTGTCCTGTCCTCCCATGCAGGTGACTGCATCCCAACACAGATCTCTTGAGTGAGGTGAGAGCGCTCAAAACAAATCCCTATTTCCCCAGTTCTTCAAGTGTTGTTGCAAATGGTCCCCGTGTACTTTCTCACACGTGAGCAAAGGGGCATCTCTTTTCAGCCTAGAGAGTAGTAGCGAGCAGGATGACTGATGATACTGTTTTTACCATGTGTTTTTCTCACTTTACAAACCAGGACCCCCCTCTGCTCCTCGGAGTGCCATCTCAAATGTTAACGAGACTAGTGTCTTTCTGGAATGGATTCCCCCTGCTGATACTGGTGGAAGGAAAGATGTGTCTTATTATATTGCATGCAAGAAGTGCAACTCCCACTCGGGTCTGTGTGAGGCGTGTGGCGGTCATGTCAGGTACCTCCCCCAGCAAACCGGCCTGAAAAACACCTCTGTCATGATGGTGGATCTGCTTGCTCATACAAACTATACCTTTGAAATTGAGGCAGTGAATGGAGTGTCCGACCAGAACCCCGGAGCCCGGCAGTTTGTGTCTGTAAATGTAACCACAAACCAGGCAGGTAAGTGGATCTTCAACCTGAGGGAATGCCTGGGGTGGGAGCCTGAGCCAGTCAGACCCAGTGCAGACCTCCCTTTGGGAAGGGTGGAAGTCTCCAGCATGGAGGGCTGGACTATGGCCTCTTCAAATATGGGGGGTGGGAGGTGGGCAGTGCTTATGTTGTGTAGGTTATAATCACTGCAGTCTTCAGTATGTTTCCTTTCAGCAGGACACATTTTTAGGATTTGTGACTTTTTCCTTTTACACTAAGCTACGTGGAGATACCTCCACTTCTTTGCATGTTGGTGTATCCATCCACTAAACCAGAAGAAAAACGGCTGTCTTTCCTGTTGGGAAAGGGAAATTTCTAAGAGTCCATTTTGATTAAAAATGGCTAAAACATCATAACTTTACAAACAGTTACCCTAAGAAAATTGTTTTGAGTGACTTTAGGAAATTTAATCCCTCTTCTACACTGTGATGCTAAAGTGACTGGGCTCAGGCTGGTGAGGTACATTGTCACTGCTTTTCCAACAAGGTAGGGCTAAGATGTCACTCATACTGTATTATTCTTGGTTTTGCACTGTACAGACAGAGATCATGTAGACTGGTTTATTCCTTTGTCCAGGGCTCTGATCTGTCTGCCCTTCCTTTGCCCAGCAGTTGAAATGAGCTGTCACTTTGGACACAGGCATGGAGTAGCCATTGTCCCCTGTCACTGGGAGGTGTGATGGGAGGCAAGAACTTGATTACATCTCCTTCCACGCGCATCAACACACCAGGCACATCACGCAACTTCTGTAAAGCCCCGGAGACTGACTTGTCTTTCTCTTGTCCCCTCATGCTCTGTGTTTTAGGGTCTCTCCCTCTGCCTACCCAGCTTACTTCCTGCCATTTAATTCAGGGCTCCCCAGTGGCATTTGTCCACTGTGAAGCCTTTCCAGGACTGTTAACAGGTGGCATTTGAGACTGTGAGGACTGTGCTGCCAGATCACTGGAGCCACCCCCTGCCTTCTCCAGACAAGGTTTAGCCAGGAAACCTGGTGGGTGATTCAGTGTGACAGCTGGATGTAGATTGGCAGATCCTCACTGTGGAGCAGAAAAACACTAGCTGGAGCAGGGCTGCATCTCATTCCTGCTACCTAGGTGTATGTGCACAGGCTTGGCAGCCAGCAGCAAGAAAGTGCAGATCCCTGTCCTGGTAATTAAACTAGATTGTTGAAGTGTTGGACAGATCATTCAGATGTTTCTTGAGGAGAGGAAATAAAAGCATGCTGGGAATGCTGCTGATAGATGTGGCATGGAATCTGCTGGAGGAATATTAGAGGACAGCAGTATGACACCTGCTGAAGGCACCTGTTTAGGGCAGATCAGTGGGTGTCAGGGTCCTAATGCTGTTTACTGTTTTCCTGTTGTGAAGGCTGCTGCCAGTAACTCTGCTGTTGGAAGAAGTATATTTTCCTGTTAGTGGGTTTGCATTGGAATTTCATTGCTGCCACTGAATTTTCCCTGATGTGTGGCGTTAAATCCACATAAATCTCAGTAAATGTAGCTGTGCATGAGGAGATGATACCTTGCTGATCAGCGTAGACAGTGAGGAAATGGTCCTGGTTTGTGACTTACGTCCCAAACTCTCCATAGCTGCAGCGGGATTTACCCACATACCTGCCTCTCTGTGCATCAGGCCAAGAATAGCCCCCTTGCACAGTTATCACTTCCATTGGAAGGTCTGTTATAGGAAGTGGTAAACCTGTGACAAATGTGTCTCGTGCTAAGGACAAGTGGGTAAGTGTAGCTTCTGGTTAAGTCTCGCTGTTTACCTTAGCGGAGACACAATCCTGGGAGATACTCGTGGATCAAGCCACGGGTGTTCAATTACACTGTGTGGTGTTGAAATTGCATCTGTACGCTCTCATGGTTGATTCAACAGGAGGTTCAATCAAACTGCTGTGTAAAGAAAGCAGTGGTGAGTGTACTTCGTTGTCTCTCTGGCTGGTCCCACCATGCGTTTGTGAGGTGAGCCAGGCCTCTCTGCTGGAGCTGTAGCATCAAATGGGCTTCCCAGTAATGTGCTCTTTCAGCACTCCCCCGGGTGACCATCGGTTTGCCCGTGCCAGAAATAAAGCAGATGGAAAGAGGGACTTTGCAAATCAGACTTACTGAAAGTGTCCTTTGAGGCAAGTAATGGAGTGGCCCATGCCCAATGATTCTGGATATCTCTTAAAAAGCCTCACCTTCAGCAGCCCTTTCTCAAGTAAGAGTAGGCAGGGCACATAGGCCTTCAGGGAGTCTCAGGCCACCCACCTTCCCCCTGGAATTACCTCCAAGAGGGGCAGCTCTCGTGTCTCATCTTTTCCCTCACAGAGGTTTTCTGATGGTGTGATTATATTTTCACAAAGGCTGGTTAATGAAGTTGAATCAGTGACACGAGAACAACTGCAGCAGTAGGAGAAATCCTGCTACAAGATCTGTTGGCTGCAGGAAATTGAAAAATTGCATGCCATGGGATAGGTCTGGCTGCTGGAGTCCTGCTGGCATGTATTCAGTAACCCAGCACTGCAGAGAAATGCCAGGGTCTGTTTCATTGGTTTGGCTTTTGTCCATCCCAAGAAGACCACGCTCATTTCAGAACTGCAAAGAATGCACAGGCAGTGGGTGCTTAGGTGCACCACCTCTTCTGGGCATGGCAGCTTTTGGCAGCAGAAACTGCCTCTGGGTTGGACCCTCAAAGGGATTACTTCCAGAAAAAAAAAGTGGGTTTCTCCAAAATAATTTGTTCCCCTTCCTCTCTCCCCTGTTTTAAATAATAAATAAAAGAATTGGTGCTGGCAATCAGTCTGGCATTTTCAGACTGATGTAATTTTCTTCCGAACTTTTGAAATCAGATTTGGACATACAGCAAGGGAGCAGTAAAGTTTTGCACACAAGAAGAGGCTGATTGCTAATCTCCATTGGTGACCCCAGCATGCTTCTGTTCCCCTGGCCCTCGGGGACCTGACTGTACTTGGAATGGGACTGATCCATGCAGGATGTTGTGGCCTTAGGCTCCAAATACAGGACTAGTTTTCCTGTAACCCTCTTGCAATCCACAAACCTCTGTTGTTTCTGTGGGATTTTGCTGGTATTTTTCTGCTGGAAAACCTATGTCTAGAAAGGGTGAGCAATGCCACAAGCCATGAGAGATAGAAATTGTGCTGGCCTCCACTGTGACTACCCTAGAGCTGCAGCAGGCAGACAGAGGACCTTCTTCTCTTTGTAGGCACAGGAGTTGACCCAAGCATGGGTTTTCCCTATGGCATTGCTGCAAAATATGTGTTCAGGGGACTTCCCAGCGCAGATGGCAGGGAGCCATCTGTAATGCAGTCTCACAGTGTTTTAAAAAGTGTGCCTCGTGCACGTGGGCTGGAGCACAGTGAGTAATTCATAAGTGGCAATGATAGGATTGAGTTAGCTATCCTTCCCTTGCTCATGGTTTTGCTCAAGTTTTCATATTTTTGAAACCTCCACCTATTTAAACAGTTTCCAGAGAGCAGTCTGTGTGTACTGCTAATACTGAAGTTTGCTTTTCAAGTGACAACTGCATGACTTTGTTTTTTTCTCAGTGATTTCACCAAGCTGGATGATTAAGGTATGCTGTCGCTCTGGACAGAGATGTGCATCTCCCTTGAGGTCTTTCATCTTATCTGCCCTGTATACAGAAAGCACCTACCATGACGTCTTGGTCAGAGATATGTCTCATAATGGGTCCATAGGGAGCAAGCAGTTTTGATTCATGGTTGCCTGCGCGCCCGTTGTATCATCGCAGGAGCACACTGGAAAGATGCAACATTTAAAACTTTTCTAGGCTTAAAACCTGCCAAGAGTATTCACTTTAAGGCAGCCTAAACAGCCAAGCAATTTTCTTTGCTTTTGATGTCAGCATGTCCCATGCTGGGTATGGCTTCAGGCACGGAACTGGCCTGGAGGTGGGGGGTGTGAGAGTGGGGCAGTTCTCCTGCTGGCATCCCAAATGCCACAGACTCCTTTGCACTTAAAGACCTTCTCTGTGTGTGTTTTCAGATAAACCCCTGCCTGTTTTCTGTTTGAAAAGTCAGAAGTGTTCAATCTCCTTCTGTGACCTGTATATTTTTGAGCCTTCTGGGCAAGGAGGAGAAGAAAGATACAGATGTGCTTGCTAACAGAGGAGGAGTTAATGTGTCTAATGCCTCAAGGAGTCTGCGTGCCTGAGGCCAAACCAGAGATACAAGCTGCATCCCGTGGAGCAGCACTGCTTTTTAAGCAAAGGTGTTGGAGGACAGAACCTGGCAACCTGTAGTGCTGTCTGGGAGGCATGGCTAGGTTCTTACTTGACCAGAAAACCACTAGATGCTTGGAGCAGCTAGAAGGCTCTTGGAGCAGCTAGAAGGCTCTTGGAGCAGGGAAGTGTGCTGAAAACCATGGTCCTCACTCAACTGCAGCGGCTGGGATGCTGCAGCGGAGGGGAGCAAGGGAGGTGTTTTCCTTAGCAGTCAGGATGTGTACAGTCTCTGAAAAGCAGCCAAGGGCAATTCGGAAAGGGAAACCTGCAACATAGAGCTTGCTGCAATCTTACATCAGCATCTGCATGCTCTTGAAACCAAGAGACTGCAGCCTTGCACAGTCTGGGAAGAAGACATCAGAAAATGAGGCAAGGGATGGGAGCCACATTTTCAGAGATTGCCTTTGGGAACAGATGGGTTCAGGTCCTATAACATTCAGGGTCTGATTCTTCACAGGTTTGTTTGGTTTGGCATGGGGAAGGGAGCAGTATATTTGTTTTCTTCAGGAATAACAGAAAATTTCCAAGAGGGTGCTCCAGTAGAGACAGCGTGTTCCATCATCTCACACAAGAAGCTAGACGGGTCTTGCAGCTCTTCTTTTCAGCCAGAACCTAGGGTCTGCAAAAACTTAAGGAGATGCTTACTTCTGGAAAACTGCCTTTTCACAACTGGCACGTTTCGCAGGGCTTGCCTTTAAACATCCATTGTGAGAGTACTTGATCCACTGGGCTGCATCACCTTCCCAGCAGTGGTCATTAGTGGATACCATAGAAGGGGTAAGAGCACGAGGCAGACACGTACCAGTGCTCCTCAGAGCGCTCTCCAGCCTCTGGGGAACACCTCTTTGTGCTTTACAGCCCTTAATGGATTTTTCTCGCATGAATTTGTCTAATCATTTTATGAACTCTGAGAAAATTCTAATGGCTGCAGGTAATCCTTTATGAATTTGGTATGTCTGGTAGTTTAAACTCTGCTTTAGATTCACACTGGCCAGAGAGGAGCTATTAGTAGCATAAATAGAGGTTTTAAGGTTTGCAATTGCCCATCTCAGTGGAAAGCACTGCCATTTAGAGATGCAGCACTGGCTTCCAGTGTGTTAACCCAGGTATTGCAGCATTTAACCTAGAACAGTGTACTCTTAAAAGCAAAGAATGTCTTCCATACCAGGATGGGTGAATACAGGGGTATTTTAATATGCACAGGTAAACTGTACTGTCTCAAAGACCATTGTCTTTATTTAAAGCTGAATGCACCCTGCACTGCCCCTTGCAGCAGGATCTTTCTGCTGGCTGTGAGCACCCTTCATGTCCAGGGAGATGTGAAAATTAGTACTGAGCTGCCAGTGAAGGTTCAGCCAGAAAGAGAATTATTTCATTTGTGAAGTTCCATGCATATGCTGGTAATCAGCTTCAAGAAGTATTTTGGTGTATTTTTGAAGCATGGTCACACGCAATCAGAGCATGCAATTGCAGGTTGTAAAAAGCAAACATAACTGGCAAAATAACACCTCAAAGACAGTGTTGTACAAAAGATTTATTGTTTGAATTTTTTTTGCTGGATTTTGGTGATGGCTGCATTTACACTGAATGCAAAATCTTCATCTAGCGTTCTATTCCAGAGTCATGAGTTCACCCCAGCCCAGATGGCTGGGTGTCTGCTACCAAATGAATTATGGATCAGATTAATATTTTACAGTTTTATTTATAACTCCCCAATCGGTAATTGCTACTTTTTCATAGTTTGTTATAAGTCCTTTTGTTATACTTCACATATTAGAAATACATGCTTGAATATTGAGACAAGTCTTTGGAATATGAAAAAAAAAATTCCCCAAATTACAATATGACTTTTAGTTAAGAGGTCATTTTTATTCTGGAAGTATGTGAGACAACCCCATGGCTGATATAAAAGGATATTAAAAGATGAAATAAAAAACGTTTTACTGCATCTACAGACAGACCTTTCAATTTTGACATGAAATTAAAACATCTTATTTATAGATGAAAATAAAAATAGTAAGAAATAGTTGTCTCTATTCACGCTCCTCCTGAAAAAGGGAAAAAATAAAGATGCTGAAGATCTCATTATGAGATTCAGCTGATGACATTCATTGTGTGTTGTGCAGTAGGGTGCAGGATTTACCATCTCCCAGTTGCAGTGAGACAAACATCTTTATGGTGAAGCAGTTAGTCTCCTTCAAAACACGCTGCTCGTGAGGCATGAGGTACAAAAAGCAAATGCCAGGTTACACCTGGGGAAAATGAATCCATGGACTGCACCCACGTGGTGCCATGAAGATGGGTGTGAGGGAGAAAGAGCTGCCCAAATACTCGGCTTGAGATGCTGCAGCCAGCAGGATTGACACCTCTCTGTAACATCCCAGAGCTGCCGGAATCCCCGCCAGCAACATCGCCTCACGCTTGGGGTAAAATAGCAGATACTGGGCAATCTGAGTCCAGGTTTTTAGAGGTGTGAGTAGCAAATACTGATATTTTCCAAAAAGCATAGAGCAGGCCATGCTGCGATCAGGTGTAGTAAGAGCTTCACGAGGTCAGAGCTTTAAGAAACTTGTGTTTTTGCAGGGCATTACTCATGTTACATTACAGGAGTGATAGAGCTGGTTTAAAATTTTATTTCCCATTTTGCTGGCATATTTTTAAAGGACTGCCAAGTAATCTTATACTAATCTAATTCTAATCCCCTTAAAACATAGTCTTCAAGGCCAAGGAGTTCCCTTTGTATTGTGCTGAGCACAGTACCTGGCAGAGAGCAAAAGTAAAGCATCTGAAATGGTTTCACTGCCCAGATGACATGAATTTATAGATTTTTTTTTCCCCATGAATCTTGCTTTTGAATTTCACTGCTAATAAAGTCCCATTCAGCTCTTTAGTCTCAGTCTGCAAGCTGATAATTCCATTGTCTGATATGTTATTTCTCTGATTTTAGCATTAAAATTAGTTTTACATTTTTAACAGTCTACATAAATTATACTTCTGAAAGTACTCCTCAGACAGCAGGATTCCAAAATAGCCAAAAAAGAATGTAAAAATATTTTCAGTGCTGTTAGAGAAATAGCAGTGGACTTGTAGGCATTTAATAAACAACCCACTCGGTCTCTGGCTGCAGTTTCTTTACCAAACCAAGTAAGCTCTTTATAGTAATCTCCCTCCAAAGTTAAATATAACAGTGGAGGAAACAGAGGAGTTTGAACATCTGCGTTTCAGTAGTTGTGCATTGAGCAAGCTGCAGAAACACTGCTCGGGGTTTAGCAGCTTCACAGGGCATTTCTCCTTTCCCATGCACCCATCGTGCTGTGGAGCAGCATTTGTAGGAGTGTGAAGGTGTAAGTACATGCATGGGAGCGTGTGGGTGTGTTTGTGTGTGTATGAACATGCAGGACACGTGCTGGACGGCACACAGAGGTTTCCCACCCTTGTTTTATGTGGGTATCTGTGACAGCTTGGTAAAGCTCTGACAGTTCGGGTGCCGTTCCACTTTTCATGTCCTTGTGCCAAATTGCTACCTAACTGGGCCCACATTTGAAGAGGGTGGCTTTCCGTTCTGCAAGGCCACCCAGCAGTTCTCTGGTCCCTTTTTCCTTCTGTCTGTTTTCTTTTGCCTTGAGCATGACCCTTCCTCTAATAAGCAGTTTGTAATATTTATTTGTTCATATGGCCAGATTTTTTTCCCCTTGGTTGCTGTTGTGCCTGGTGTCTGCACCCACAAAGCAGGCTGGCTTCTGTATCCCAGGAAGGATTTTGTTGTATTAAAACTGAGCTCCAGCTCTCAATGTGCATGAATTACAGGTTCCCAGTTAGTATTTTACACTATCAGGCTGAAATGCTTTTCTCCCCTGGATTGCTTCTCATTGGAGAGGTGTTGTTTCAGTGAGGCTTGGAAAGTTTTTCCACATTTTCTGTTGTGGTTGCTGTTATAATACATTTCAACAGCAAAATCCCTTGCTCATTCCTTGAAAGATTTCCAAAATGCTACTTCTGGCACTGGTATTTCTTGCAATGGGCTAATGTAATAGGAGTAGTAGGGCTGGCTAGTACTTTTCCCCAGCTTACTGCCCCTTCTTTCCCCATTGAGGGGGGAACATGGGGATGCACAGTAGGGAGCAGAGAGCTCTATCTGAAGAGCCAAGAGTAGTGTCAATGTGACAGACAACCCAGCAATAAACAGTATTTCTTCCACAGCAGCTGGGCCAAAGTTCAGCTACATGCAAATACTACAAAAAGCTCAAGAGCTGGAAGGTTTTAATTAAAACACACTTCAGATGTGCTCTTTTGCCAGCGTGATGGAATGCTTTCTGCATCTCCTGGTCCTGGAGGAACAGCCCTGATCAAAGCAAGTAACTAATGGGATTTCCAGCTAGATCAGTACAATAGAAATCACCAGAAGGAAAGCATTATTATTTATTTATTTTCTTGTTTCTTCTGGCTTGATAATTTGTAGGAATACAGGCTCTGATCAAAAGGCCCTGTGCAAATCAATGGCAGAGCACCCACTGGCTGTGGAGGTGCTGGGTGAGGGTTTTTCTGCTGCAATGCAGCAAACTGGGGCGAGTCATTGCTCTGTGTGCGGAGGGGCCGACCACGCTGGACCGACCCTCTACGTGCTTTGGCAAGCCTTGGAGAGAGCACTGCTCCGTGGAAGTGGATGGAAAAAATTGCAAATTCTCTTATGCATTTGTCAAAATCTGCCCTGTGGGTTTTGGCCAGGGGTGGTGGGTGTGCCAGCTGGTACAAGGGACCTTTTTGCATGTAGCCCCTGGGCTCTGCAGAGAGAGAGAGCAATTCCTCAAAAGCAAATTTGGAGAATTAGGTGGAAAATGCCAGTGGAGGGCACTAGCACTGCTAGTGCCCTCCATTGCTTACTGCCTTCCCAGGAATACACAGCACGACTGCCCACCATGCTTCTGCATCCTGCTGTGCAAAACTTGTGCATCTTTGTTCTCTGCCCCTACACGAGACGAAAGGAAGCAAAGTTGAATCAGGTAAAAGCAGAAAACTGGGTTTGCCCCTCCCTCCTTCAGTTTGCAAGGGTTTATGGGACCCTGTGTGCCATTTCTTCATAGCTTCTTTGCAACTTTATGCAGTCTGCCTCAATCCAAGGAGAGAAAGTGCTGCTCAGCCAAGTAGATTATTAATTATTCTATTTCCTGAGTTGCCTTCCACACAGTTCAGCATCAGTGTGGCTTGTTACAGGGGACTGATCTGCACTGCACCAGTATCCTGTCATCTCCAGAGCTCTACCTTCCCCACAATGGGTTCCTGCCTTGGATCATTAAGCCATGAAGCTCCATGGTTCTGCCTTGTTCTCCTGAGGGGTGGCACCAAGAGCATGAAATTGTTTGCTGACCTTGCTGGAGACTTATGGTCTGAGTCTTTAAACACCTGGCCATGCAAGGACAGTTTCCACAGAGAGGTGCTCTCACCCAGTTCAGTAAACTGGAAGACTATCACTGCAGAAATTACTGGGTTATTTAATTTATTGTACATCACTCTGTCCCAGGTGCAACTCGGCCCCTACAAGGAGATGGAAAGGAACTGGAGGATGACTGGGCAAGGATGCACATGAGGACACAGACCCATCTCCACCTTTTCCAAAACTGCAGACAGCAAATAGCAAAGCTGGGCGTGCATGAAGGATAAAATGCCCGGTGCTTCCCGCAGAGGTGTTTCACCACACCCTCTGCTACATGTTGGCTAAAGCTTCAAGGGGGACTTCTGCCAGAGTCAAATAGCCCTGATGGCTTTGAATGCTATTTGCACCCCCTGCAGAGCATCTCTATAAAACAAAACAAAACTCCCTAAAGTAGTCAGTTGATAACATTGTTTGTGCTCTAATAACAACTGTGCATCTGTTGTGGCCTCACACTCTTCCTGTATCTTATGATGTTGGTCAATGAATGAGAACTGCTATTTTAAATTCAGTTTGTACAGTGTCCAGTTCTTCATTTAGGACAAAATTGGAATGTTAAATACATGGTCGTTATGCAAATAAATGCAAGTTGGCTCAGCTTTCCAGTATGCAGACCTGATGGATAAAGTATCATTGGATGGGGTAAATTGCCGATGCCTGAAACTTTATGCATTGCCTTCATCAGGGAGGTTTTTCAGGCATCTGCTTCATTGATGGAGAAACTGAGGCATGGAGGTGTGGTGTGACGGGCTAGAGGACACGCACCAGGGCTGGGACTCCTCTTGCTGCTCTTCTGCCCCTGCTGAACCCTTTCCATAGGGCTGGAGCCTTAAGATGCATTGGAAATGTTTCCTAACCTGTTTGGCAAACGAACTTAATACCAGGAAAGAGAGGGTGGCCAGAGTCCCCTAGAGATGGGCTGTTGGGTTTGGGGTTGCTTTTTCTGAATCAGTTTCAGTATTACTGTGGTTTCAGTTTCACTGCAGCATTAAAGATAGAAATGTCAGTCAACTGTGTATTTCTCTAAAGCATTTAGTGAACTAAAGTGTGCTGAATAGCTTGGGGAAAAGTGTGACATGGGGCCCATTTGCTCTCAATCTTAATTGCTTGAAATAGTGAAAATTTCCTCCTTTCCTCTTTTGCACCTTCTGTCAGGAAAGGCAATACTTGATCCAAGTCCAGCTGAGTGCAAGGTGTTGCCTTCAATACATCTGGTTGGTGAACTGTGCTTTGTCTGCTCAAAAGGGAGCCGTTAATAATGTGACAGTGTCCATTCCAAGCTGTTACAAATTCCAGTGCCCAGGCAATTAAATGTAACTGAAATCATGATCGTTTTGATTTCGTATCTAGCAAGAGAGCAATTGCTACCTGTTCAGTAAATACAGTTGAGTTTTATTTGGCCTCTGGCAGTAATAGTATTTAAAGTGGCTTGGCAACTCTTCACTGATGAGGGTTCAAAAAAAGCACTTAATAAAATCAAGCGATAGTAGTAATAAACTGCTAAAGACACTGGCACTTTGTTTATCTGCTTGAGCACTTTAGCAAAGATTTCAGGGGCTCCTCGTGGTTTCTGTGCCTCTCTTTAACTTTTTAACCCGGACCACAGGCCCATCTGCCAGGGACTGGTGAGGTGGCTGCCTCCCAGCCAGGGGCATCACTGCGCAGGGCTGTGTCAGACTCTGGGGTCATACAGCCCTCTGCTCCCTGGTCCCCATGGCTGAGCCCCAAGCAGGTGCCCAAGGGGCTGTGCCAGGGGTTGGATGGGAGAATATCCAAATATCTGAAGTATGGGACTATCAGATCTTCCACCTCCCTGCCTCCAGCTCCATCTACTCTGCCTCCTAGAACTAATGATTCTGGGGGCAAGGCATGCACATGGCTCGTAAACCATTGGACCATGGAAGTTCTGTGCACTTTGCCCTAGCAGGAGGAGCGCTTTGGCATGCACGGCAGCCGCCTTCTCCCTTTGCCATGAGGGTGCTTGACAACTTTAGAGATGCCACAAGTCAGACAGTTTTACAGCTGCCGTTTGGCTGAGTCTAGGAGTGTTTTCCTCTCCAAGAGAAGCAGCAGCTATTTTTTACAGAGCAAATGAAGCCACCTGTTGGGTTAACTGGGCTTTATTCAGTCCCCAGGCTGCCTTGCACAACCTTTAGGGCCCATAGGAGTCTTTGAAGTACCATTGAATTTCATTGTCAATGTCACAGTCATTTACTGTGAATGGAAAAGGGTATTTTTTTTCACTCCCAGGCATGAATAAACTCTGTAGATTGCAGGAAATAATCCCTCTTAAAGGAGAGTTGAAAGTGCTGTCTTTTAATATAAGAAACCTGGTGCTGAGCTGATGCCTAGGACTGCTCCAGGTCTTCTCGAAAGTACTGGATTTTGCTCACTGATTAGAAACAGAATAAATCAGATGAAAGGAAAGCAACTGATGACAGGGTAATACATATGTCAAAGAAGGGGGAGGGAGTGGTGAAGGAAAAGTACCTAATGTGGATGACTTTAATTATGTGGAAGGTGGGAAGATTGACTTGCCCATCCTGAGTGGGGTGTGGGAGAAGATACATTAGTGTATATTCTATCAGAGGTTGATGAGGTCTCCGCGAAGGTGTTAGTAGTTACTTGGATGAAAAAGGGTGCACTTGCTGTCAGTATTTATGAGAGCTTTAATTACGTTTCACAGACTGAGTTCCAATTAGAAGGGAAAGTGGGGGTGAGAAGATGAAAGAAAAGATGTACAGCATGTGTTAAGAGCATGGTGATAAATCTATGGCTAAGGATTATGGTAAACAAGGTAGTTGTACATCATGGCATCATTTGCACACTTGTATTTTTAACCCAAGTTCCTTTCCAAAATGCTTATAAAGGGGTCAGACACAGGCCTCTGTTACTCCTCTTCCAAGATGGAAGGCAAAGATCATTTGCAATTGCTGCACTACAGGGCTGTTGCTTTTTTTTTTTTTTTTGCTAATTCATTAACTGTGTCATAAAACAGCACTCCAGAAAAGGCAGCAGAGACAGATCACAATATTTGTCTCCATGCTGCATGAATAGTGGAAAAATTTTGCTGTCGTCAGCACATCCTTTCACATTGTTGCGGATTCTCACATTTAGAATCATAGAATGGTTTGGACTGGTTTGCATTATCTTTGCTATAATCTCACCTAACTAGCTTCTTATGCAGATGACCATGATGTCCATTTATTTTTATGTCAGGAGGTAACACTGAAAAGGGGATATGTATCAGCACTGGCTTAATTCCCTTTCCACTGTAGTCTACCAAGGACTTTGCCATTGACTTCGCTGCAAGAACAGGGCCTCCATGTCTGAGTGGCTTTGGCACAATTCTCTCATTACATCCCTCTTGTGTGTCTCAGAAAGAAGCTTCTCTGTACTCTTTACTTATGGTGTAAGCTGTTTGCCAGTATCTCCACAGATGATGCAGGTAAGAGGTTTTGTCTGACAACGTCAGCATTAAACAAGTGGGCAATACTTTGGATCTTGTGGTATTGGTAATTAAAGTAAAGGTAAGTCTGCAAACAGTTCATGACAAACACTGAAATTCTGGCAGGAGAACAGGAGGAATTAGCTAGTGAGATTGCTTTTGTTTCAGGTAGCATTGTTCCTCCCCCTGATATGTTAAACAGCAGTGAAGCGGCTTCAGGGAAGCAGTGGCAGTACTTCAGCAAATGGAAATTTTTTTCTCTTCTTTAATTCCATGATCACACTTGGTAAGCTAGAACAAAGCAAAGGAGAAAACTCTTTCTTTGATGTTGAGAACAAATCCTTGTTTATTTAAAAGTAGCTATATCAGGAGAAAGGTATGATGGAGTATAATTGCCAAATTCTTATTTGGTAATTAGTATCTTGCAGCCATCTCAATGCTGTTAAGAAACAGGCATAATTGCACATAGGATGCATATATTTATCATGGAAGTTGGCACTTCAGACCATTAGGAAGTATCTATAGCTTTGCTGTATGTAGATTAATCTAGTTTAGGAGACTTAAGAGCCTGTCAGAGATGCTCCCATCATCCAAGCATTTGTAACGTCAGGTGGTAGGAGAGCACTTGGAGAGGCAGCAGATGGTTTCCATAGCCCTGCTGCAATAATACTGTGAGTTCCTGATATTTGTGCATTTCCAGAGGTTTACCTGGTGGTGGCTGCAGTATTCACCTCTGCTTGTTTTATTTACACACATTTAAAAAAAAAATAAAGTGGTGAGGTCCAGGAGGGAATAGTATTCTGTTTGTGCTCTGTTGTGCATAGTGTCTCTGTGTGCCAGCATTGGAGGAGAGACACCTTGACTCTTGGGAGTCTCTGAGAAAGGGCCTGTGAAATAACCCCAGACACATGCCACAGGCATGGGGCTCTGCCACTTTAAATGAAAAAAAAATATTGTTGGGAATTAAATATGTTTCCTTGTCAGCCCATCAGAGAAAGTATAGGTAGAAACAGCATGTTGCAGAAATAAGCAAGTCTGGAAGTCATGCCTAGGAATAAGATAGAAACAACTTGCCAAGGGAAGATGATTTTCAGTAAAAGATCACAGCTAGAAAATCATCAGTTAGGGCTTTTTAATTAAATATGTTTGGGAAGGGATGGACAAATAAGATCTCAGGGGAGAGATTATTTCAGCCACAAGCCTAAGGCTGCCACCAAAGATGAGGTTGTACGTGCTGCAATAGAAGATGTTAACTGCGAACCTCGTAGTGCTTTGTGAGCAGTGCAAGTGTCCCTCCTGCACTTGTATTTATAGGTTGAAAAAGAGAGGGAAGTGATTTTTCTCAAGGTCACCCAACAGTTCATAAGCAGGGCCAGGAAGAGACCAAAAGTCACCAGGGTCTAGTGGCACTACACTTCACTGGAGTCAAGGGGGAAACATAAGGGTAACTAATTTTTTTGTGTCCTTCCTTTATTCCCCATGTCTCTTGACTGCTATTTAGAGCTCTACACGTGAATGCAGGGTTAGGGATTGAATCCTGGTGTACATCTGAGTCCTTCCTGATGGAGGACTGAAGAATGAGACCCTAAATAGGATCTCTTCCAAAATGGAAGGGCAGATTTTCTCTGTGTTAACCTGCAGCTGACCATAGGTCCAAGTGGTCTTCTGTTTCATTCATTGCTTTGGCTAATTCAGTACTTGGAAGGATATATTATATTTTGCCTTCCCATAGTGGATCAAATTCTTGTCTTACTTGTATGGAAGCTACTTTTGATGAAGTCAGTGAGTACCCTCTCATGCAAACAAATTCAAGGAAGGGCCTGATGTCTCAGGTAGGTTTGACCATCACACTTTTTTCTCTGGATGTCTTCCCAGCTGCTCTTTGTGTTTCTCTTTGGGGTCTAGAAATTTTGGCTCTAAACATATTTTTTTTTCCCCAGGGTGTTGAGGAAGCAAGATTGTCTTGTGCATGGAAGTAGAATCATTTTGATTTTTGTTATTTTATCAGTGCAGTGTCTTCCCCACATTCTGAAAATCCTTTTGCCCAGGTCGTTCAGTATATAGTTGTAGTATATGATTTGACATGCCTTACTGAGGAAAAGATGAAGCAGAGAACACCAGATTTATTATTGGGTCACTGACTGAGATATTTTTTGAGTTCCCAGAGCTTTATCATAGTCGCTATCCGGGGTCTTAGTAAAGAGATGATCTTGAGAATTAGATTACTGAGATCATAATATACTGCTGTGTTAGACAAGATTCATGGTTGAGAGAGGATGTGGTATTTACTTGGCCTTTTAAATGTCACATCCAGACTTAAAAGGCCATAGTCTTAGAATAAACAAAAGAGAACACAGCTAGCTCAAGCAGCTTTAAAATGAGCAGCATCCTGGTGATCCGGAGGGAGCCTGCGGTCCATATTTATGCAGCAGATACAAGACTAAGCAGCCACTGGAAACTGTGCAAGGATGATAGCAGTGTCTTTCTTGAGATGCCGGGTAAGATGTGCCTATGTGGTCAACATTCCTTTCATTTAGCAGCAGAAGGAAGTAAGTAATATGAAGTTCTTGTCAGAGTGATGCACAAGAAGTTAGACAGGCATTAATGGCTTGAGTAATTTTGGTTGGAGTACAGTAAATGAAGTGACTGAATACCACACGAAGTAATATATCTCTGCAAGCAGTTGCTTGGCAGTTGAATGACTGGATGTATTTTTTTTTTCTGTTTTCTTAGCTATGTGATAATTCAAGTGGATGATAACACTGGGCAAAATTTATTTCTTTCCTCAGATGCATTCTTCACTGATAGAAACAGGCCCACAGGAGGGTAATCCACAGAGCTGAATTCTGTACACTGCAGTGCTATACAGCATAAAAATGCATGTGGACAGTTCCCACTGATTGGATGTGATAGTTCAGTATCTGCAGGCCTTTTAAAATTGGGCTGGTTTTGTAATTTTTATGAACTGATAAATGTTGCCAAATTGCTTGGAAATTTACTGACAGTCTTCAAGGGACATTCAGCTTTACAAAGTACACATGAAGCATACATCCTTACTTAAGGCTTTTCTTGACTTCTTTTTCTGAGTGGCTCATGGAAGTGTGCATGTGTGTGTATATATATATTTAAAAGTGTCCTTTTCTCTTTTGTTTTTCATGGTCTCAGACAGTTACTGCTGTATTGATTTTTTTTTTTAAGCATATTTTTTTCTTCAGTACTAATTTCTAGAACAAAGTTCAGTTATCTCATAAAATGTTTTATTTTTTTAACCAAGTGGCACGATGGGCAGCAAGTCAATGCATGGTGAAGTTTGGTAATCTGCCCTCAGGAGTGAATTGTTATTGATTTAAAGGAAGATGAAAAGTCAGTGGTGTTTTGTGGGAGGGCTAAATGATCTCTTTTGGCCTTAAGATCTAGGTATATTGATTTAAAATTATCTCGCTTTACCTGCTGCCTATAAATTTACAAATTCAAGTTAAATGAACATAAAACACATTCTGGTTGAGTCCACTGTATTTGTATAGGGTTTTAACTAAACCGTTTTAAATGTTGTTCTTTTTATTAATTCTGCTTAGCTGTGTATAGCTCTCTTAGAGTACTTCTCATTTTGGGGGGGCAGTCTAGCAACATTTGTATACTTCACTGTAATTGAATCCTGATGCAAATCCAAGTCTTTGTTATTCTTGCATTCACTGCAGTGACCTTGATAATGTGAATGCTTCACCTTTGCTGCTCCTTGGAAGGCAGTCCTGTGAAATGGGATCAATTACGTGCATTGCTAGGATCCCATTTTCAGTGCCACTGAATTAAAAACAGTTAGAGCTAGTTAATGGGCTTCCCCCTTGTGTGAGGGAGGGGCAGGGGGAATGAACAAAGGAGAATAGAAACTGAATTGTTTGAGAGGAGGTAATCTCTGTTTTGTTTCTGCTATAGATTAAGAATGATCAATTATCATGTCAGAAGGCAGAGAAGCTAATATGCCCCAGAATCTACACACAGTTATTTAATCATCCTGCCTGATGCATAGCATTCGTCATTCACGTTTTTAATGCCACTTACTGTTACCATCTCACATTTATGCAGGGAACATTTAGGAAGAGAGAGTCATGCTAATAGGCAGCAACCTGGGGAACAGAATAGTGGAGAACCCATATGGTTTGATTTCTGTCTCTTCAGTCTAAGCAGCCTGAGCCCTGGACCCATGCAGACTGTTGTACACGTCTGATCTTGAGATGATACCCCTGTGGATGACTCAAGGCATCGTTTGAAGGAAAACCTTCTTGAACTCCCATCTGTACTGGGTGGGTAGTTCTCAGTGGTTCTGTAAGCTGCTTTTTTCCAAGAGCAAGTTGGAGCTAACATCATCACAGACTTGTGAAGGATACAGGCAAATGCCTGTGAGCAGCTGGTATTTGTGCAGTGAGCTCTAGTAGCCACCCCATCCTGTCATCTGCTGTTTGGACTACTTCCAGATGTCTTCAAGGCACAATTTCAGCCAGCCAGTAGACACAATGAGCACTAGCAGCATGAAGGTTGGTCAGAGAGTCATGAATGTGCAGGGTGATACCAAACAGGAAGTGTTTTATGTATTGCATGTATGAAGACATACATATATCTGTTTTGATTCCTCAGTAAAGTTTTTGGTGGTCTGGTCCACACATTGAATAAAGATGAAGAAGAGAGAGTTGGAAGGACTAGGGCACTTCCTTAGGTATATCCAAGTCACTCCCTGGTCCGAGTTGGAGAAGAGATCCAAGAAACTCCTCAGAAGGAGGAACCCACAGTGACTGATGTTGAAATGCCCCTCTTCTCTTCTAACAGTCGCAAAGCTGAGGGGAAGCGAGTGATCAGTATGAAGAGAACTTGCCAAAACCAAATCTGTGATCCTGTTACAGTGGTTGTGAACCAAGAGAGGAATCTGGATGCAGTGAAACTTGTCTTTCCTCCATCTTTCTATAATATCATGGTAAAGCCGAATGAGACGATGTCACCAAAGCCTCAAGATACATTAGAGAGTGGAGCTGCACAAATGCTTCCTCTGAAGCAGTAAGTTGTCTGATTCCTATAAGCCTCTTCCTAGCAATATCTAGGAGTAGTGAAGCTTTTGTTTCACAGTCAGGAGGTGGATGGATGTAAAATGTGAATTTGTGGCACATTCTTTTTCCCCTGATGCTTCAGAGAGTGGCATTATCAGAAGTGAAAGCCAAAAAGGCAGAAAATTCCCACTCTGCTATCCAGCATGCATATATCTTGTCTGATTTTTGATCAGTCATACCCACAAAGCAGTGAAAAATACTGTCGTGGGAGGACCAGCCACCGACCAGTGTAGATTGGGATGAGCATCCTGTTGCAGAAAGCAACCTGAGTTGTGATGAAGAGGAAGAGCTAAAGACATGTCCATTTATGCATCGCATGTGCAGCCACCATTTGAAACAGCTGAAATCTTTGCTGGGACCATTTAGCTTCTGGATGGTGATCCTACCCTCAGATGTTCAGGCTGTTCTCCTGGTACCATAGCATTGCCCTGACCTCCAGAGCCTGTGGTGACCCAGTTAAGTAGACAAGGGCTTAGGACCTACCCTGTCAGCAGTAAGGGGATAAATTGGACTAGAGAGTCCCTGTACAGTCTGTAAATTGAGTGTTCATGTTAGAAATGTTCTGGTGTATTCTTGAGTTGGTTTCTAAATCCTTTTCAACACCTTCAGGAACTAACTGGACTGAAAAAGCCTGCCATATTTTGTCAGAAAAGTCTGTATTTGCTTCCTGCAGAAAAGTGATGCCTCTGCAGGGTGGGAGAGTCAAAAGCCATGCTTTCATATGCAGCTGCATTTATCCCATTCAAAAGGTTGATGTTCATCCGGAGCTTGTGTTGCTCGGTCGTGATCTCTGCAGTTCTGCCTCAACAAAGCAGTTTTGCCTCAGCAAAGCAATTTTGCACAGTGCTTGTCTTTAAGCACAGAACTCGTGCTTCTACTTGGAAACAGAAGTTGGAGAGAGTTATTAAATTATGAAAACAAGCCTTTGCCACAAATTTCCCTGTTATTTTCCTTTTTGTCGCTCACATAAGGGGTTTTTTTCCGTGTTTGAGCTCAGTGTGATATCACCAAGTTGCTTGTGATTTAAATAGAAGAAGCCAGCTGTCAGGAGTAATGCTTGCAGGTATTCCTTCTTTTCTTTATTTGCCTTAGAGCAGTGCCTGCGGGCCAAAGCAAAGATTGTGCTGGCAGCATCTGAATAGTTAGTTCCTGCCCCTCAAGTCTGTACAGATAAAGGAATTATCATTATCTTCACTGCACAAATAACAGCACGGAAAGATGAAGTGACTTGCCCATGGTCATGCTAGGAGTCTCTGGCGGAGCCCGAAAGCCTAGTATTGTTTCCTCTGGTCTGATGCTTTTATCCCAGTGCTATCCTTTTGTGTGACTAGCCACTTTCAGCAGTTTAGATTGTTCCATAGCGTCTCCTGGCACAAACGTGCCAGCTGGTAAATGGCACTAAATATATGTCTCTTGGATCTCTGCCTTTCAAGATCCTTTTTAATTTTATCACTTACCTTGTGATAGCCAGGTGTCTGTGTAGAGCCTTGTGACTGGAAGGATCTTGGGATGTGCTCATCTAACCTGCTTTAAAACCTCCACACACGCAGATGCCACAGGTTCACTGGGTGATTTTTTTTTTCCAGTGGTTCATTATTTTTGTCCTTAGAAAGCTGTTCCTAAATTTAATACTGTGCTTGTCTTGCTCCAGAGACACCATCCTTTTGCTTATTTGGAGACTCATGTTCTCTTTTAGTCTCCTTTTCTCCAGGACAGAACAGTCTCTGTTCGTAGCTTTCTTAACTTGTGGGTTTTCTCCAATTCCCAGTTGGATTCCCTGAAAATGCACTGTGTTTTTCCTGACATTCAAAATGGGGCACGGTATGGAGCTCCCTCAAGTGCTTCCTCCTTCTCCCCAAGGACCTGGTAAATCACTTTGCCTACTGGGAATCCATGGGTTGAGGACTTGCTGAAGCAAACAGTGCCAAGGAGGTGCATTCCATAGCAGAGCAGGGCATCAAGACATGCAGGAGGGTTTACTGAGCCAGAGACAGCCCCAAGGACTGCTGAGACCCACCCCAAGCCCACAGCTTGTACAAGAGCGGCTGATGAGTTGGTTGGGCCAGGAGTACCCACTGCCAAAAACAGCAGCCCCAGGGAGAACTGCAAGTGACCAGGAGGGGAAACAGGGCATGGCGTGCCAGTTTTTGTGGGAGAGTGCACAGGGCGGCCACCTTCCACTGACTTGGAGGGGAGAAGAAATTCAGTTTATCGCATTCCTACCAGTTCGATGTCAGAGCCAGCAAGAGAAGACCTCTGGGAAGACCTTACAGCACTGTCCAGGGCCTACAAGAAAGCTGGAGAGGAACTTTTACAAGGGCCTTTAAGGATAGGACAAGGGGTAATGGCTTTAGACTACAAGAGGGTAGATTCAGACTGGATATAAGGACAATATTTTTTGCTATGAGGGTGTTGAGTTGCTGGCACAGGCTGCGCAGAGAAGTTGTGGTTGCGACCTTCCTGGAAGTGCTCAAGGCCAGGCTGAATGAGGCTCTAGTGGAAGGTGTCCCTGCCCATGGCATCAGATTTGGAACTGGATGATCTTTAAGGTCTCTTCCATGATTCTCTATGATTCTGTGAAGCTGCATCTTCTTCCCTCTTTCCAGAGGGGCATTGCATGCTCCCATGTTTCACACTGCAAATGTTACCCTTTAGGAAGCTGAAGGTACACACGTTTACCTTGATAGTATCAAGAGGTGTTTTCACAGGCACCTGTGGTAAAACTTTGATTTGTGCTGACTTTCATAGTTGTGCCAAAAGACTGGGCAGGATATCTGAGTTGGCAGCAAGGATGAGATCTGTTAGATTTTCTCTCTATTAGTCTGCTATTTCCCTTAAAAACAGTAGGAGCCTGGGCAGCATTTGCTCTGATCCAGAAAAGACACTGTCAGTCTAAAACCAAGGGTTTTATATAATCACAGGTACATAAACCTTTCCATTTCAGCTCTAGTAATTTTGAGGTTTTACTCATCTAGGGGTTTGATCTAGTATTACCTGTTTGATATACTTTTATTTGTTTTTAAGAATTTTATTTCCAGCCTTCTGGTCTTCTTTGGAGAACTCACTTATGGAAAGGGTCTGGATAGTGGTTCTGCAAAGCTGTGACCAGTTCGGCATCCTGTGACAAGTGGTGGGCTCATGCTTTTCTCCCATTTCTGAATGAGAGGTGAGATAAGAAGAGTGGTGATATTCGGAGGGACCAAATACCACAGGAAATCCAAAACAAGCTACAGTGGGAGTTAAGGACTTGGCCTGTTCTTCCCTCTGACCTGATGCACCTCTTCAGTAGCTGTTCTTCAAGTGGAAACATAAGGAATTAATTTGCTGTCCCTGATTTCACTAGAGTGTTTAGTAATTTGGCTTTAATGTTAGAATTCATCAGCAAGACTGATTGCTGTATCATACAGAGTGGCAGGCTTGGCAGAGAAGGAAATTTCCCACTCAGTTTAAAAATGGTCCATGAATTTGCCGGGTTTAGAGTTTGACAGCTGGAAAAAGGACACACCAAGTCTTGTATGAAGAAAGGAGTCAGATTAGGAATTAAAAAGGTGAGATAGTAGGGAGCAGGAGTGCACATTTTACATTTTATTCACTAGCTGTGGTTTAGCTTCGTTTTGTTCTTAATGGCATGTGGTTTTTAAAAGGAAGTTTTTGCTTAAATGCAAATCAGACACTAGGTTACTGAAGATAGGAAAGGCGCTCCTTGGTAAGTGTGGTGGAAGCTAGTCCGATAAATGTACTCAGTAATGAGAATTCTATGGCAAAATGCTGAGCCCTGTGGCTATGATCCAGCAGGATGCTGACAGCAGTGGTAGTGTTCATGCACTTAAAATTAAGCATTTTCCAAAAACGCTTTGATGGATCAGAGCTGGAGTCCTTATCACCTTGCTAGGAGTGAATTTGTGAGAGTCTTGTAAGTCAATAGTATTTATTCTTAGGCTTCACAACGAAACCACTAATGGAATATAAGGAAATTACAGCTTTTCTGTGGTGTGAAGAAATCTGGCTCTGCTCTTAACCACAAACTGTTCCCCAGCTTTCAGAAAAACTTACTATCTTGATTTCCAGTGGCTCTAGAAAAACAAAATCAAGTACTGGAATTCCCTGTGGATCTGCACCCTATAGGAAGATGTTTCTTCATGCCTCTCTTCCCTGCTCTGACAAATATTTGTCTCAGATACGCATTGGCCTTGAGTGCAAGCACCTGCTAGGGACATCAGGGATGCCTCTTCTTCCTGAGCCCAGGCAAACTGTGATGCCCTAATGTCTCCCTCCCCCTTTTGAGGATCACAATAAATTGCAGCTTAATAGGAACTGGCTGTGCAGGACACAGGGCTGATGCTGCTGTAAATACAAATGGATGTATGTTAGGCCTGGCAATTGAAAAAAAAGTTTCCCAAACAATGAGCTATGGTCAGGGCCAGTCTTGCCAGGCCAATTTTTAAAATTATTTTTTCTAAACAGCCTGTAGCTGTATGAAGGGGACTTTGCACCCTGCAAAATACAGGTGAGTGTTTGCAAGCCTTCAGTTTTCAAGAGAAAAGAAGTACCTTGATTGATGTTACAGATCGTGATGCCCTTGGTAGTCTTCATTATATGCTGTCCTTAAAATTCCTTAGAACTGCTGTACACCAATATTCCTCATGAAGCATTGAATGTGTTTGTTGATGAACAAGCTGGAGGTAATACTTCCCCTGCCTTGAGATGAGTGTGCTCAATATTATACAATTTTCTCATGTGATACCTGGTCATGTTTTCCTCAGGCCTCGTGCCTGCAAGTTTTGTGAATCTGCAGGCAGCTTCCATTATTTAAGAGTACACATCTCTCATCCATGATTGGCAGGAGCCAAGAGGGTGTCTGCAACTCTGTAAACAGAAGGCAAATGGCAAGAATCCAGTTTATTTTTTGAAACCGTGTGCTTTTAAGAGCCTTGCCAAAGGTTATGTGTTTCTTTGAGATAGTGGTGATATGTGATAAGGTTCCATTAAATATTCTGGCTCTGTTCTATATGGGGTGGTGTGCACATGAGGAATGACAAGGCAGTCTCACCCCAAAGGCTCTGTAGTTTAGTGCCTAGGTTTTGTGGTGTCTTCAGGCTCTGCCTGTAATCCTGTTGCAGTGTTAATATATGATAGCCCTGACACAAAGTAACTTCCTTATGGTAGATTTTTTAGATATTTGCTTGCTTTGTGGCATAAGCAGTGAATTTTGGAAACTTTCATGCAGTCAGCCAAGAGGGCATAGAGAAAGGAGTGCCAGAGGTGAGATGTTGCTACACATTGCTGGGTTTCCTCCACAAAGATAGTGAGTCTTAGCAATATTTTGTTAAGGCAAAATATTTTGTGAGTGGCAAAGCTTTCACTGGTTGCATCCACTGTCCTTCGAGGAATATGTCGTGAGTCCTGCTGTCTCACAATTAACAACGTGTTTTGATTAAGAGGAAAAGACTGCATAAAAACATTTAAAGCTATGCATTTGTTTTCATAATTTATACGTCAATAATCAGTACTTGGTCTTAATAACAAAGGACATTTTACAGATACATTTTTATAACACAAATTGTTGTAGGGAAGATTTCAGTAGTGATTTTTCACGTGCAGCAAGGCATTAGTTGCTGTTTGTTCTTTTGATACCCTTTTACAGGAGTAGCTAAATATCAGTGAGCGTTCATCTAAAGATTTACCATAAGAAGCAGGAGGTCCTTGTGGGTGGGCCAGTTGATGTTAGCTTGTTGCTGTGAAACAAGATTCTTGGTTTCCTCTATTTTTTTGTCTTTGCTGCTTCTCTTGCAAGCTCCTCTAGGAGATACTCAGAGAAAAGAAAGCCTTGAATTTTGTGAATTTAGTGTGCACACACCTCTCCTTCCCGTAAACACACTGGAGTCACTGCAAGAACAGAGTGTCGGGGCACAGTAAATCTGGAGGCCTTAAACCTCATTGGTGCATAGCCAGGCAGATCTCCTGAGCTGTTTCAGAGATCAGAAGTAAGAGATGAACCATCATCCCCGTGCTAATGCAAATTGCATGCAGATTACTTCTGTTATTTCTCTAATGTGAATATGAAGTGAAGGGGTTTTTTCTCGTTTGTGTCTAACACAAGAGCACTTCTCTGTAGTGGGAGTGCTGGTAAGTAAAAGTGTTGGGTTAGTAGTGTCCACAAAACCACAGCGTCCATACTGCTCCCTTTGCCTTTAGCAAAGGTACTTTCCTGGTATCTTGGGTCCAAGGATTAGAAGCTTAGAAGTTGTCTGAGGGAAGCTTTGTCAAAGAAAGAACAGGCTCTTCAACACAATTAGGCACCAATTTGGGTTTCACTTTTCACGAACCCAACCTTCTGTCCAGCTGGGAGGCACCAGGGTCTTGGGAACACCTTGGCCATGACCAGCTTGGATGTCAAGTCATGTCCTGGTGTCGCGCTTAAAGAGCTGTGTTGAATCTTTTAGGAACCAGGATGGGAGCCACCTTAAAGATCACCCCTTTTCGAACGAGATAGATCTGTTTGCTTGGATTAGCAATGTATTCATGTTACAAAAATGGGGGTCTGCCCTCTGTCAGGGCCACAGAGTGTTTCAGTTGGGTTCCTGTCTCTTGTTTGACCTGTTTTGTTTCAAGGTACAGATCAGGGCATCTCAGGTTTCAGAGGCATTCAAAATGGTGCTGGGTAACAGAGACTACAAAGAGATCTAAGACCTGGCACCTCAGGGGTTCATCTTGGGATATACAAGATGTGAAGAAATATGTATTCATTGCCAAATCAATTTGAAGATTGTGTTCTCATTTTGATATTTGATGTGTGAAAAGGACTAACATGAATTCACCATCTACTCAAGAGATAACCTTGAAGAATCATTCAAAAGAAGATGGTCTCTATAAATGAACGATGTTTCAGGATTTGGGTCCTACTTGGCAAGGTGTTTGGATTTAATCTAATTCTGGGGCTAAAATTTACCTCCTTGCATTATTTAGGGCCTGTGCATGGCTGAAGTCCCACGAAAGATCTCAGATAGAATAGAAATGGCATTTAATGCTACTTAGTACAAGGACCTTTCGTTTCCTGGATTGTTTTCAGAAACATTTGCAAGCACCTGCAAACCTGGGGCCTGTTTGCCTGACTAGCCAAGCATGGTTTGCAACTATTTGTTCTCAAGGGACAAAGAGTTTTGAAACCCATGGTCAGACAAACTTGAGTATACTTTGGGATATGAAAAATTGCAGCACAAAAGTCAAATTATTACTTAACTCCTAAGTTCTGACCCAGGTGTAATATTCACAGTAAAAGTACCCTTAAGAGAGCCTCTGGGTGTTAAGCTTCTCTAAAAGTTCCTATGTAGAAATGCAAAGAAATAATACAGTGAAAGCTTTTTTTTCCCTACCCCAAACAGTGTTTCTATTTTAACCAACATATCTCTATTTTATTAAATTAACCTATTCCTGGAAGCCACCTGCAATTTTGCGTGCCTTTAGTGTGACTTGGTGAATAAGGCAAGTTTTGCTTCAGACTCTGAAGTCACCAATGGCCTGAGAAAAAAAATTAGAAACTGAGTGAAAAATTACAATATACCAGGCTTTTGAAGTGAAACCAGTTACTTGTCTTGTGGTTACTCTTCTAATACAGGTTTTATTTTCTTCAATTATACCTGGTTTTATTAAGTGCATTAATTATAACATAATTGTTTGGTTATATGATAACAGGTAAAGGTTATGTCTTTGGGACTGAGATGGGGAGCCATTAGCTGTAGTTTCTGCCAGAGTGAAAAATACCAAGGCAAAAGTAATTGGCCTGGAGAGAGCATTAGATAGACCCTGAGAAGTAGAAACTGGGTTCTTTTGTCTTGGTACAGTGGTTGTTCACCTGATAACACTAGTTTCTCTTAAAATATAATTAGCATTTTATTCCACTAAGCATTATTGTATGTTAGATATTAGTGGGACACAGCACAGTATGTTGTAAATATGGCCTTTGGTGCCTAGATGGCTAATTCAGTCCTAATGTCATTATCAAAGGTTGCAGAGGAACAATGTCCTAAAATGTCTGTTCCTTGTGAAATAATCTCCTGTAGTTATTCAGATGTGACTAACGATGTGTCTTCTGCAGAAACTTTAATTTATTTATTTGGTATGTCCCCTTATTCTAGAAACAGAACAAAAACAAAACAAAACAAAAAAATTTAAAAAAAAAAAAATCGGTTTTCTATGCTTTTCTTTGCTTCCTGATTAATTTTTGGTCTCAGGAAAGCAAAAATGTACATTGGCAATTTCACACCTTGTTACATCTTCTGTTTGCTTTCATCACATGCATGGCTGTTTTCATAAATGGCAAACATAAACATAAATGATGTAATATCCCTCTTTGATCTTGACTGTGTGGCTGAGAAATTAATGCATATGTGCAGAACATGAACAATTCACAATGTACATCCACCTTTTGTTGTGTCAAGGCAGGGATGTGAACAAGACTTCTGTCTGCCTACATGAGAAACATGAGCTATTACAGCTTTATATATCCTGACTCTTACGTGAATTTATTTTTTTACCTGTTGCACTACAAATGGAAGGGCTCTGTGGCTTGACTTCTTTCTGTTAAGAGGATGCTGCCCTTGCAGAAGCAGTGACCTTTGAAAAGCAAGTCTTAAGTAATCCTTTTATTTTTCTGAGATCATATAGCACAGTATCCAGTTGCATGCTTTTAAGATGGAATGATTGCAGACTTTGTCCACTCGCCTGGATTGGATTACATTTTGTTTGACAAAGAAAACTCTAAAATACTTATACCTTCCTCCACTTCAGAGCATCGTAATCTCTGTGCACGGAGGATGCAGAGTAGTTGCTGTTATCATGCCAGCACCGCTGGGATTTATTGAATTTACTTAATTGGCCTTTATCTCATGGTTACACTTTAACACTTCTTTTGAAGGAGATTCAGAAAGGATACGGTTACTCCTCTTGTAATGTACTTTGAGAGTTGGGTTACTCATTTTCTTATCTTCCATCCATTTCCCGGTAGAGCAGAGCATTCTGTGAGCCACAATTGAACATGTTAGAGACACGCAGAGATTTAAGTCCGTGGAGCTGCTCACTAGCCAAGCTTTTTGTACATGCTTTTGAAAGAGAAAGCTCTGGTTTAGGGTGTAGGAAGTTTGATGGGTATGTTTGGGTGGCTGGTGGTGCATTTTGTGCTGTACTGTGCAGGTGCATGTGAAGGAGAGCTAAACTGCCCTGAACCTCCCAGGGGAAGATTTTGCAGCAGAGTTTGGGAGCACTTGCATTGTTTTCTTGGCTGTAAAGTGCTTGTGAGCCTCAGTCCTGTAAGCACTTCAGGAAACCTCAGTACAGTGGATGAAAAATCCATTATTTGATCAGGCAATTTTGATACTGGGAATTGCGTGGTTTCCACCTTCCTGAGAGGCATTCGATACCAGGGAGGGCTGAGGCCTCTCCTCACTGCTCTTCTCAAGTTTGCTTTTGCTAATAGGAGTTTAAAACAGTTTAATGCTCAACACCGATGTTCTCTATCCTGCCAGACCTCTGCTGCCAACTCTGTAAGCATGGGATAGGCATTGCAGGGATTTGGGGGCACTGGAGATCAGTCCCAGAGCGCATCGGTCCCTTTTTCGGAGTGCTTTGGTGGCTCCTCCCTGTACATGTAGCATCTGAGTGGCTCTCAATAAGCGATCAGTATCATCTATTTAACAAGGATTGTACAATCTCCTTTTACTTGGCACCATCACCACACAGTGCTTTCCAGTGCCCCCAAAAACTATGTAGCTTGCATTAGAAGGGGGGTTCATTCTATTTTAATGGAGCTCACTACTTGCTCTGTCTTCTCTGAGCTGCTACATCTGACCATACACATGTGCAGGGATCATGTATCTCATATGCACAACTCAGCTTGTCATGCACATGCTCTCACAGTGCATATTTAGGCACCTGGATTGATTCATGGAAATTCCTTTACCAGATTAGCAGTTTGTATTTAGGTTGTTACTTGCCTACTCGTAGCCCAAAAACTTGTAGAGGATGTCAGTCAGGGAGGGGACAGGTGACTTCTGCAGATGAAAAATTGGTGGTGACCACCATGCAGTGCCTGCATAAATAATATGTTCATCATTCAAATCAAGGTGGTTTTTACTCGCTCAGTGGAGCAGTTGTGAGCACAGTGGTGGATGCACAGTTAAAAAGCAGACACTGTCTGTGCAGCTTGATGCCAGCTCTCCAGCAGAAAACAGTATGGAAATAGCCAACACCTTTCAGGATCCTTCAAGAGCCAAGTGGGGAAAGTAAACAGGAGTGTAAAAGACTAGGACTGAAGCAAGACTGAGGTATGGGAACTTGCTATAACAGAGAAGTCTTGCTGCTAGCCGTCAGTCCAAGAATAGTTGTCTGGAGCTCTTCCCTTACTTTTTGGCTTAAAATCAGAATTGGAAAAATTAATTTTTTTGTTGTCTTTACTTTACTTAATGGGTTGGGGTTTTTTTGTAGTGTTAAGATAATTAGCTGGTGCTGCATATAGAAGAAATTTTTTTATAGTTCCAAATACATTTTGGAAGATAAAATGTGGTTATTTGCTCCTGCTTTTTGCACTCCATTCCCCATATGGCCACAGAAGTCTTTGCCATGGGTCTCCTCAGGCCCCCTGTCGTCCTTGCAGGAGCTGGCCTGTGTGGAGGGTGAGTTAAAGTCCCTCATCCAAGCATGGCCTGTTTTTATCTCTGGAGAAGCTGCTCTTGGCCCTGCAAATGGGAGACTATGAATTTCTCCCGTCCCCTTTTGTTTTCACTCAGTGTTGTTTCCTAATAACTGGCATGAAATACCTGGGGCGTTCGGGTTGCATTGCCCGTAGCAACTTTTGCTAGAGAGCTGGCAGGGGTGGCAGCGACCACAACTCAGAAAGTCTCTGCAGACATCGGACTGAATACAAAGGATCAAGCCTGTTTGTGATGCACATGTGTGCTGCAAAGGGCAGATAACCTTTCAGGGCTGCATCTTAAAATAATGAGCAGAGCTGGTATAGCTGCTCTCATGCTGTGGCTTCCCCAAGCACACTGCGAACTTCCAAACTGTGATTGCCATTAAAATCTTTTGCCATTTGCAAGGAATTAGCATCACTATGTGAGCTGTAACACCCCAGTGATATTTATGGAGAGCAATTGAATTATAAAGGTTGTAATATTCCTTGCTTCTGGAAGGCAGGGGGAGGGGTGAAAGATGCCTAGGCTTAAACTACTTAAAATCCAAAAATAGTTAAGGAGCCCATGTAATCTAAGGTCTTCTGAAAAATATATGCCTTGAAAGCAGGTGAAAGAAAGCAAAACATCAAGAATCAATATGTAATTCTGATAATGTAGGCCCCTACACATTTGAAGAGAGAAGTTGTGGAATTGATGTGTAAGCTGTGATAGTAGTTCATGTTATTACTTTGCTTGGTGGTCATGCTACTGAGAATCTGTGCAAGTCCAGTTGTTAAAAATGGGCAAATACCACCAAAGTAAAAACAGACCCCACTGATCTGCAGTAGCTAAGGATTGCCTTGAGTTTGAGAATGCACTCATGAGTTTGACTTTGGCTGAGGCAGACCATCTTACTAACAATGGTTTTCATCTGTTCTGTTTTTCTCCTGTCTTGCAGCACCTTCTCCAGTCAGTAGTGTGAAAAAAGGGAAGATAACTAAAAATAGCATCTCCCTTTCCTGGCAGGAGCCAGATCGACCCAACGGCATCATCCTGGAATACGAAATCAAATATTTTGAAAAGGTGTGATGAACTGATTGCTGAGCTTCCCAAGTACCTTCTCTTTATTGTTTTCTTCTTTTAGTTATAATTATTTGAGTCATGGAAGGGAATGGAGAGACTTTATGCATAAATCAATGTCAGATTGATTTTGCAGTAAATGATTAGGAAGACTTGAAATGAGGGTGTTGTTTTCCATTAGTGTGCCACTTCTCTTGAACAAATACATTAAATCTGCGTGTCAGATTCCTCTCCAGCCTTATCATATTAAGATAGAGCCTGCTCGTTTGTTAAAAATAGAAGGGGCTGGGGACTGAGCATCTGTCTCCTCCCAGAAACATCAGGCAATCCCTTGCCTTTGGTATTTCAATTTCTCTCTTGATTTTCCATCCACTGTGAAAGGAGAGGAGAAGGGAGTTGTGGAGAGATTGTATGTGTTGTGATATGAAGAAGGGCATCTGCCTTAAAAACTTGCCTGGGTTTTCCAGCTTTTGCTCTCGATTTAAAGGGAAGCAGTCTCCCCACAAAACTTGCCTCTCCTAGTCTTCATTTCAAATGATGACTTGTTGTCGTCCTGCAAAATTAATGTAGTTTAAATGAAAATGGTTACAAATGCACTTTATCAAAATAGTGTATTTTGAGTGATACGGCCTTAAATCTCTGGGAATCTTAAATTTCCAAAAATCAGGTTTTCAGGATTTGACTGAATAGCAATTTTTTTGCCTTAGCTGGAATTGTAAGGTGTTCTTTCTTCCTCTGAAAAATCCAGACTTTCTACATGAAAACAAGATGAAAATAATGAAATTGAGTCACAATTCACTTTTTTAGGGGGATTGAATTTCTATTTTAAGGAAAATATTCCATTAGCTCTGTCTGTGACCCAGGTGAAATCACTAAACAGGGACCAGGACTAGATCCTTACTCCTTCTCTCTTCTTTCTCTGACCATGGGAAGGACCTGCTCGAGCAGTCCATGCAAACAGGGGAAAGAATTTTGTAAATCTTCTCCATCAAAATAAAATCAATATTATTTTTGCAGATGAGGGAGCTTGTGAACTATCACTAGATTAAATAGGGCTGATGTTTTCAAGAATATTGAAGTACACAGCAAGAATCAGGATATTTTGTTGCTGGAAATAATCCACTACTAATTATTTTATTAACTTGTTTGAATGACTGTTGAGGTACATTGAATCCTTACTGGGGAGTGGCTTGGGAAGAATAGCTTTTAGAAACCAAAAAAAAGTAAAGTAAATAATTAAAGTGAAAAAATTAATATATTCCTTCATTTTCCTTAGTTTGTTTTCAAACAAATTGGCAGGAGAGGGGGCTTAAAATGTTATCTTTGTAGTCTAGAACTAGTCTCAAATAGCTTCAGCAACTACTTCTTCAAGAACGAGTCCTTTGTGGAGAGGTAGCTCCAGCCAGTCCAAGTTTATGCTGTCTTGATTTATTTTCTTCAGGCTGACAGTGAAGCTTAGTGTTTTCCATAGAAAAGCCCAAGAGTCCAAGTGTTTGCAGAAGCCAACAGTGAATTGAAAAGTTAATTGGCTGACATACAAGCAAAGATGCGACCCAGTATTCACTTACTGCTCTTTAACCAGTTGTTGAGATAGGTTTGGGATATTGCCCTTAGTCCTTTTTGTTTGTCACTGCTATAACTTATATTCTCTCAGTTTTCAGCCCTTCATGAGGGTAGATTCACAGCATTCATTTCCAAGGGACAAGAATGATTTATATTAAATGTTTGGGAGAACTGAGTTTTGTCAGATTGCATTCCTGTAAGAGGGATCTCTCTTTAATAAGAAAAAAAGGGCACCTATATGTGTATGTGTGTCTGTGTGTGTGTGTGTGTGTGTTTGTCTGTACACATTTCTCCAAAACAGGCTTCAATTGAGAAATTTTGTAATCTTACATTTAGAAATTCCCAGCACCTTAACCAGGTGTATTGCTGTCTATGGGAAGCTGGCCATTAAATTAAAAAGAAAAAAGAAAAATGAGCTCGGATTCTAAGAGCTATCCAGAAATCTTGGTTAAAAACTACTAAAAACTCTGGTTTAACTCATAACATTTTGGATCTGAGAGGATGTGGTGAATAAAAAGGAGTTTTGAAACTTGTAGACCTTAATTTATGAGCTCTTGTCTAGATTATATGTTACAGTAAATAATTCTAAGAGTAATTACTTAGCATTTCAACGAAATTTTAATCAAAGAACTGGAACTGTTTCACACTAGAAACTGATGTAGATGATGATTTATTTCAGCAATTTTTCTTCAAGTTCATTGCTTCAGAAGAACAGTGCAAAAATTAGGTATTTTCCTGGAGTTCTGGTTTATTATTCCCTTCCCAAGGTCTAATTCGTGGTTCTAGAAATGCAAGCATAAAGTTGTACAATGTGTAATATATTATTCTCTTTTAGGCCTACTTACATTACTGGGAAGCCGTTTTGGTGTAAATCAAAATCCTTTTTTAAGGCGATGGGCCTTGTTTTATCTTCCCTGTGCCTTGGGATTGATCTTTGTATGATAAACCTTTCCATTGCTCCAGGCCATGTACATCCCAAGCAGTGGAGAGCTGCTGCTACTGCAGATGTCAGTTGCATGCCTCCTAGAATCATTGATTATAAAAGAGAATATCAGATCTCACATTCTGTATTGCCAAAAGGACCTTCAGAGAGGGGGTTTTTGAGGAAGAAATCCTCAAAAATGCATACTTCAGTCATCTTTTGTAATGTTGCTCCGCGGGTTGTTAAGAGTCTGTCTTCTCTGAGAGCCAATCTTTGTGAGTTTGAACTTTGTGCTTTTTTGGGGGGGTGTTGGGAAAAGGACCAGGAGACGAGCTACACCATCATCAAATCCAAAGAGACGACGATTACAGCAGATGGCTTGAAGCCAGGCTCAGTGTACGTCTTCCAGATCCGAGCCCGGACAGCTGCCGGCTACGGGGGCTTCAGCCGACGGTTCGAGTTTGAAACCAGCCCAGTGTGTAAGTCTTTTCAATTACTGTCAGCCCCTGTCTCTGCAGCGGTTACCAGAAACAAGTCAGGGGATCGATATCTTTGCAGAGAGCTCTTCCTTTTATTGGCTTCATCCCTCGACTTTGGAAACATCGGGCACATCATGTCTCTGCACTTGACATATCTGTCCTTTGCTTCCTCAGCCCACTTGGTGAGGCAGGAGATCTTCAGGCTTCAGAAATTCATGGCATTCCCTGCTTAGAAAAATACTATATTTACAGGCACTGGTGTAAGAGAGTCTTTCCTCTCAGGAGGGACAGAGGGGATGGGACCTGCTCCTCCACCCCTCTTAATGGCTTTCTGCAGAGGATGCTGATCTCTCTTGAATATCTACATCTGGGAGGAAAAACCCTGAAATGGTGCCTCTTTGCAAGGGGAAGAGTTGAACCAGCATTAGTGTCTTTTGGTGAAAGTTCTGTCAAGTTAAAAGATTGTTTCTGTTGGCTGCCAATGCCACAGCCTCAAGAAAAGGAGGTTGACTTGTGATCAGCAATGGAAAAAAAATGTGCACTGCAGGTGCAGGACTTCTTCTTGGCCTGTTACATTTGTGGGCTTTTAAATTTTCTTTTTTTTTTTTTTTTCTTTTTATGAATTTGATTATCTAGGGCTGGATTCTGGAACAGATTCTCTGGCAGGGTGAACTCCTCAGGCACACAGCGGCTCAGCTGCTCTTTCTTCTGTGTTCAGGCACAGCTGTGGGGAAATACTTTTTGTCCCAAATACAAAATTTTGCCAAGGTGTCAGATATACTTTTGTCCACCAGAAAATATATCTTCTCACTTTTAGTTTGTACAGCTGTCATTTATTAATTTTTTATACTGTTTGCATGGAAGAGGAATTTTATGGTGGAAATACTCTGATCATTCCTGTGGGAAAGAGACTATTTTCTGTGTTTTCCTTGGAAATTTAAATTCATCAAAACTTTGATTACTGTTACTCCAGTTTATTTAAAATTCATCATCTTTGAGAAGAAGATGCTGAATTATGCATGTTACCTTTGGAATCATAATAGATTTTCAAGGAATCATTATACATGTGCAAATGTAGCTGTGGAGCCTGTGATTAAGCCAATACAGTGAAAATTCCATCACAATGCAAACATTAATGCAATAAGGACAGTCTATTTAATGTATTTCTTATCGTATTAACCATTAATTGTGCCCTATAAGTAGCAACCAAATCATGTTATGCCAAAAATATTATTCCATGTAGTTTTTCTCAGCTGGAAAGTTTCTAGCTTAGAGTTGTTTGAGTAATAGCGTTCTGCTCTCTTAATTAGTAACACATGAAATATATGCACATTTGATCTATTACCTATGATCCTGGTCCAAAAATAGTGGCACTTCCATAAAGCCCATCATGTAAGTATCTCTGTTAATCAGGACTTTTGGAGGACATCACGTGGAAATATTTTTAAACACTGGAAATTCTGTGGGTCATTTAGTCCTACCCACATCGCAGTCTCTTCCACATTTTTAAAGGCAGAGGAATAGGTACTTCTCTAATACTAAGGAGTTGCTGGCATAGTCAGAGGAATACCTATTGCATGTCCCCAGTTTGGGAACTGGGAATTTTTCGTCTGTTGGACTCAAGCTCTGGCTGAGGCCCGACTTAACCAGATACTTAAACACTTGATGGGATTGAAATACAATATAAGCCTCAGTATCTTGCAAAATGCAGCTCTGTTTGACATTTAAAACCTTATAAAAAGCTTTTTCCCAAAGCCCTATATAAAGTCAATATTAGTGTCAGGAGTGTGACCAGACTCCCACTGCTTTCCTGCACATCCTGGAGATTTTGAAAGCAAGCACAGACCGAAATCTCACTGCTACATCAGAGTACAGGTCTGAACTTCTTGTTAGAGCCAAAGCAAATGATTTTTATTCAAGCACAGATGAAAACCTTTCCGTGGCCTGTTCTGAGAAACAAAAAACACTCTCCAAGTCATTTGGACCGAACAACAGGTTTTGTTTCCAGTTCACAAGGTTTCTATAGTTATCTTTAATACATTTGGAGGAGTTATACAACAACAGCCTGAGAGATGCAATGGAGGAAAGCTGTAACCTGTTTTGGACTTCCCTCTTTTTCCAGATTTTGGGAATATTTGCATACTGCTCCCTGCTTGTGCAGTTCTGCAAAGCACCATGAAGCAGCCAGGGCTTCGATTTTCAGTAATTTTTTTTTTATTTGAGTGGAAGCTGTTGCTGGGTGTATCCACTTGTTGCTTCCTCCTTTCCAAATGCCACCGACCTCATCTAGCCCCAAAAACTAACCTTGCCAAGAGCTGGGTTTTCACTGGAATGGTGAGCTAATCCAGCTGGTCTACTGGGCTGGAGTAGGAACATATCACCAAGCTAAAAAGGGGTAATGCAGGTGTGTGTGTCCCATTGACTTTGAATGGCAACAAGTCCCAGCTTGGCTTATGAATTCAGGCTTTTCATATGCCATAGATCACAGCAGAATTTATCTCATTTCCCCATCCCTTGAGCTGTGCAAAAAAACACCAGTCACTGCCTAATGTTCTCCTGTAAGTGTTTTTCTTTTTAATTATTTTGTCAAGAAAGCAATAAAACACCATCTTAAGGAGCCCTCATAAGTTTGTGAGGCTAATAAAATCTCTGGATGATGGCAGGGGTTGGGAGCAGTTAACATTAAGTATTTAATGTATCAGGACCAATCCTTCTGGAATCACTTACGTTGCTGTAGCAGGTCCACCCCACTCGCGGTTAAGCACCGGAGAGCTCCCATGTGAGGAGCTACTTGAAGCCCAGTGCAGATCAATGTTTAACGCCATACCTTACTGTCTTTCTTTTCCTTTAACAATTAATATGGGACCATATTCAGTTATTTCATAGCCTTCATAATGTTAATCCTGTGCTAAGGACCCTTTTTCAGTTCAGTCATTTAGTTAAAGGCTTCTTCAGTACGCAATCAATTCCTGCTGCTCTCTGGGGTGGATGAAGCTTCATCCTGGGCTGGCACGAGGTTAAGAGCTATAATGAGGTTTTCCCCCACAGAGCAGTGGTGCCTGTGCCAGGGAGCTGGTTTTGCAGGGAGGATGTGAGATTTGTACCCTGGGGTGGTTATATACATGCAGCTAAATAAGCTGGCAGCAAAGAGGGCAAGGTGAGGAGACTTTGGTTTCTGCTTGGGGAACCCCACATACAAACCCCGGGGGAGAGATGGGCTCTTTCCCTTGCCACGTAGGGCAGATAAACAAGATACAAGTGGTATTAGCATTTCCATTTTACAGCTTACAGGAGCTTCCTCACCTGCTCTTACTTGACCTGTGTCAAAACTCAGTTCTCGATCAGCTTTCCTGACCTTTCTGCTGGCATCTTTATCACTGGATTACTCTCCTGCCTTTTGGCAGGAGGGCTCTTTACTAGACATGGGCTGGAAGAGTTTTGCTTCCCCAGGTGTTGGCCAATAAAAAGACCAACCAGTGTATGTGTCTTAACAAATTCCTGTTTTACAGAGGGCACCTTATGGCCATGTGGTAGAGATGCCACAAGGAGTTTATAACTGTTTATAACTTTTTGAAGTGCAAGCAATTCTTCTTGTCTTGTAGATTTTGCTTATGTCTGTTAGCAATAGCGTTCCATAAATGTTCTCTCTGCCTGTTGGGTTTTCATCCAAATGAGAGCCTGTTGGGTTTTCATCTTTTATCTCTGATTTCTAATGCAGCTAACTCAGGGAAAAAAATTTGAGTTCACAAACTCAAAGATTGCATTCTGCAACACTCTGGTTTCTGAATTCAGCAATGAAATGCAACCTTGTTGGGTTTTTGGCTTAGTGTTGCATGTGGTTTTGTTTCCTTTCCACCCATATCCCTTCCAAACTAGAAACAGACAGCAAAGGGGGAAAACACAAACCGTAAAAGAAGAAATGAACTGGTAAGACTTGAAACCTTGCTGGCAGCCTCACTAGAAAGACTCATATGAGTGCTGACTGTCATTTTAACCCTAATCTCCATTTTCTGTTTCTCATCTCAGCAGTAGCTGCATCCAGCGACCAGAGCCAGATTCCTATAATTGTTGTGTCTGTAACAGTGGGAGTCATTCTGCTGGCTGTTGTTATCGGTTTCCTTCTCAGTGGAAGGTAAGAGAAGAAGCTGTGTATTTATACTTCTTCAACTTTTGTAATAACTTTTATCTGACCAGCTGATTAGTGCGATTTAGGCAAAAGCAGCATGTGAACAAAGCTGTCAAGCGGTAGCACTGTAAAACAGCTCGAGGGTGGGCTGATTGATCTGTTTGGACAAGCAGGGATGACAGAGGCACTCTCACAGATGTAGTTCACTTCCCAATGATTTTCATCTGTGTGTAGACTGGCCTTGATTATTTGACTTAATTCTCACAGGAGTGTTTTCGCATTCCTTTAAAAATAAGAAGAACATGTTATTACAGGTAAAATATCTTCAGCCCCTTATGTTTGCACTCAGAGCTTGCAGTGGACTTTGCTCTCGGAGAAAACTTGACTACAGGAAAACACTTGCAAAGAAAATGAGGATAAACCTAATGAAATGGCCAAATGCCTCATATTTTGGTCAGATCTGGATTTCATTTTTCATGTGTAGGATACTAATGTGTTCCCCAAGTATTAGCAAATTATACAGAGAGCTTCCCCCACAGAGGGAGACACTGCTTCAAACCATCCCATTGACTTCTCATGTGCTTAAACATAGGCAAGTGATGAAAGCCTGGGCTAGACCATCTTTGGCAACTCTAATGGAAGTTGATGGAATTTTTTGATGAACAAGAGATTGTGGTACTGGGGCAAAATCTTGCTTGTATCAGGATAAGTTTGTACTGCAACATTAAATTTGTTTGGCAGCCAGCATGGAAGGCACTTTTTTCA
Organism: Aleadryas rufinucha; assembly: GCA_013397815.1. NCBI lineage: Eukaryota > Metazoa > Chordata > Aves > Passeriformes > Aleadryas > Aleadryas rufinucha. The sequence goes on along the minus strand of VZTH01017683.1, from coordinate 659,645 downwards.
TATTCTACGTGTATATTAGTACATTTTTTTAGTGGCAGTAGTCAAATGATGCAGCATCCTTCATGCATATGTGAAGTACACCAAGCAATGTGAAGTACTCCACAAAGCAATGTGAAGTACATCTACTGATAAGGCTGAATGTTTTCAGAGTAAAGTAAACATTTATGCTTCTAAGGTACCCCTCAGCCCACACTTGCTTTTATGATACAGGTCTGTCTTAAGCTCAGGTCTAGCAAGGTGGCTGCAAATTACAGGATATTGTAAGCATTAAGAGATGTTACAGACAGAGGAACTGCACTGAATTTGTTTGTTGAGGGTCTTATTTCCCAGAGGAGGTAAGGTATCAGTCTGCAAATGCAGAGCAGTGAATCCTGCCAGGCTGAGCAACTCAGTCCCCAGGCATAAGGCATCCGTGGAAGGACATGGACACAGTTATTTCCTGTCTTGAAAGGTAAGTGTGCTGCCAGACTCATCTCCACTCAAGGTCAGAGACTGACAGTCTCTTCCAGCTCAGCTGTTCAAGCTCCTTTTGTCTGCTTTGAGTGACTTGTTTGGCTTAAAAATGGAAAAGTAAATGCTCCTGTCTGCATGAGAAGCATGCAGCAGCAGAGGGGAGTGGGGGGTGAGTGGATAAGCCCTGGAGTGGGCTACAGGCACTTTACACCAGGGCCTACAGGAAAGCTGTGATCAAAAGACTTGGCTATGAACACTCTAGACAGGAGTTCAAGTCTTTCCTTAAAGGTTAGAGGTTTTGGTTGAAATTCCTCTTCAGTCAGAGCAGGTGGATGTGAACCTTGGCTTCCCCCAGCCTGGATGTGTGCTTGTGTTGGTGCAAACAGGAGAATGCACGCGTGACCGTATGGAAGCTATGGATGTCACCTGGCACCTCTGCAAGGAAGAGTCTGGGGGGTGAATGACAGGTGGAGGAATGTATATCCCTCTGTGGCCATAGGGAATCACAACTGTGTGGCTGACAGTAGCTCTTGCTCTTTCCACAGTCGCTGGCAAGCGCTCAGTACCCCGCTGAGGAGGATGTACCCTTGCAGGTCTCCTTTTCGCTGCTACTCTCTCTAGTCTCAGCAAGCAGTTGCAAATCCTGAGCCATTTGTCAGCAGTTCTCGTTAGTTACATCCTTCTGTCCTTTTGCCTAATGTGCTTTCCAGGATGTGCTTCCTCTTAGTTCTTTATCTCTTGGCATGCTTATAAAAGCCCTTGTGTCCTTTGGGTAGAGTTTTATTGCCGCCTCTGCTGCTACCTTAATCCTCCTACCTTGTGCTCACACCTCCCTCTGTTGACCCCAGGGCAGCTGCAGGTTCCTGGGACCTTCTCCATGGTGCCACGCTGGATGTCTGGGAAGGGCAGGCAGAGGGAGCTGAGCTCTTCATCCATTTTAATCTTTTCAACTCTTCCCCTAACTGAAAAGACCACAGTCCCTCAGCTGGAGCTGGTGGAGAAGCCTCCAGCGCCAAGGCTGGGTCCTTTATTAGAAAATTGACTTCAAAACCACAGAGCTTCTCAGCCGATTTGAGTTCCCATGAATTTTAAAGCCCATCTAGTACATTGAGTGACTCATGAGAACAGCAGAATAAACCCCAAAAATCCAGAAAGATGACAGACAATTTGAAATTAAACAAAGCAAAACAAAGAAATTGCTCTGGTTTGGAAGAAAGCAGAGATGCCAGTGAGATGTGTCACTCATGCTGCTTTGCCTTGGATATAGATTCAAGACAATTTATGGAGTAACTCTCCTGCTGTGACAGCAGGGACAATAAACGTGTTCCAAATCATGGGATAATCCCTTTCTGAAGCAGTTAACCTGTTTCTGGAAGATGTTTTCCTGTACCTCTGGAGTGGTTATGTTGTTTCAGTGCCTGGTTCCAGGGGGTTGCATTTTCTTTCCTAATTCTGTCCTGTGTTTGCTATTAGAAAAAACAGCTATTTTGAAGTCCAGCTGGAATCGCTACTACTTGCCACACCAAGCAAGCTGTGCAAAGCCCAGTCTCTGTCTTTTCTGTTGATGTGAGAGAGCAGCTACTGCTCAGCAGCAGAGCTAAGGAGAAAAACCCTATTGCTTTGCAGCACTGAGGATGTAGCCTGGCCAGCTCCTGCAAATAGGCAACTCTGTGCTGGCTTCAGGCTGCTCCCAGGTCCCTGAGAGGCCCTGGATGCCTTAGGGTATTCTTCCCTAGGATGCTGTATGGCACCTCTTTGCACCTCTCCTCCCAAGTCCCAGGCTGTAGCAAGCAGAGGCTTGAGAGCAGTTCTGCAGTGCAAAATTAATGTTGTCCTGCTCTTGGCAGTGCTGAAAGTAGTTTCCAGTCATAGGGCTGAGGAGTTTGCTGGAGTCTGCAGGCTTTTTATTTTTTGCTGGGTTCCCAAAGGCAGAACCACACCTCTACCTCTTTTTTTGCTTTCAAATCTCTGCAGTTTTCTCGCTTCTTTTGAATGGATATAAGTAACAGCTTGGCATTTCCCGTTGGCAGCTGGCCCTAAACCAAAGGTCAGTTGAACAGTAGTCGTGGTGGCATTTCCACATGTCAGCGTCCATCTGTGGAAATGCACTTTGCGTCTGAAGCTGAAGATTCCTGGGAATTTGAAACTAAATGTGCTTTGCCCTAAACAATTAAGCTGCATTTCAGAGCTGATTTACTTGCAGATGCTCCAGAAAACTTCCTGTAAATAGCATGTCCTCTGACCAAGGTCATAAGTGCCAAGCCAAATAGCTGATCACTTTTTTAAGTTATCCTGCTCTTGCATCAAGGGCATATTAATAATATAACAATCAGGATTACAAATCAAAGAGATTCACTAAATCAGACTGTAGTTGTCTCAGCATAAAAAAGAGAAGTGGATTGAAAATCTATTATTAAACCAGCTACAAGTATTGAATTAAAGAACACAGAGTTGTTATTATCTTTGTTTTGCTGGGATTACATGTTCTCAAAAGCACAGTGCATTTTACAGATAGAGCAAAGCTATAAATTTTGCTTTCCTAGCAACGCATGAATTAGGTGTTGGTTGCCATTATTGTTCCTGATTGAAGCAGATATTAATCTCAAATCATTACTGACTTTTATTTTAAAGTCTGTGTCGGACAATCCAGTGACAAAGATCTTTGCACTCCATCTCACAGGGAGCAGTAAACCGCCTCAGTTGTTGTTGTGTGGTATCAGTCTCTTTCTCCCCACAAACTGAGGTAAGGAGCCAGGTTTTCAGCAGTCTGGGGAGGAGACCAACTGTTCCAGAACAGTGCCCCTCTTTTGTCCTTCAAACCCAGCCCTGTTTGCAAAACAGACAAGGTCTTAGGGTGAGTGTTAAGAGACTGCTGGTCTCTTCAGTCCCCCAAGCTTTCAAACTTCATAGCACTAAACAAAAGTATGATCTTTTACAGAGTAAAAGTGGGGAAGATACTAGGTCAGTGCTGTGCATGATTGCAAAAGCTGTTCAAAACAGCTAAGTGAACTGTGCATCTGCATTTATAGCCAACTACCCATTATGGATGACCTTTCCATCTCAAGTGATCTTCCAAAAAGAACCAGAGGGAGCATTTCATAGAACTTAGGAAAAAAAAAATTTTGAAGCAACAAAAAACTGCCCCTTGCCCTTGCATCGTGCATATATAGAAAGTCTCCTTCTGGCAAGGAACTAGCCTTTGAAAGACAAAGCAAAGACAAATCTTGCCACCTGGGTATTGGCAATTAGAGGCTCTTACACCAGCGTATCCATCCTTGAGCTTAGCTGATTTAGACTTTTAAATATCAGTGCCTGTGGTGGCAGAGGGCTACTTTCTGGACACAAATATGTGCATCTTGTTAAAAAGTGACTTTCGGGGAATAGAGAGGGTGAAAGATTGTGGTGTATATCCTAGGTCCTGAGACAGTGTTTACAACCTTCTGTGATGTGGAAGGTCAAAATGGATGAATTTTTCCACAGCCTCCCCTCATCCTATTTTCCACGTTGTGTCAGGGCTTACAATAGTTTGCTTTTTCAATATTTCCGTAGGAAATGGGAGACAGTCTATAGATAATGGTTTTCATAGAGAATTTTTCCAGCATGAGTCACAATTTTTGTTAGTTGGGACTTTTTAAAGGATTTTTATCTCTACATTCTTGCCTGCTCTTCCTTCTTCCTGCAGGACATTGTCTCCTGTGATTTATAGCCACTTTATTATGCTGCCTACTGCCAAATATTCCCCACGATTCACCTGACTAGAGGAAGGATTTTGTTGAGGAAGCTCTTGCTCTGCCAAGTCAAAATTCCCATCCACCAAGCGCAGGCAGGGTCTGGTCCTGCTTCTCTTGGGGTCAAGGTTTTTACTGCTTCCATCCTATTAACAGCCTCTTTGCTGGTACATTTTCCCAGAGAGGAGTAGCACTGGTTGCAGTACCCCTCTCTGAAGGCAGAATGCTCCAGTGCACCCTTCTGCACAGTGTCATGCCTTCCTAGAGCCGGTGTGGAAATCTGCTGCCCGTAGCACCCATTTCTAACATCCTGTCAAGATCAGCTTGTCAAATTTGGCTGCTCCAACACCTCATTCCTCTTCTATTCTGAACACTTTTTGGCTTAGTGCAAACTCGCCAGGCTCCACAAGCCAGTCTTTGCTGTGCAGTTTTGAGGGGTTTAGGGACCCAGGCTAATCTGCCTTCAGATGACTTTGGCCCAGACAGAAGGTGAGAGTTGACCAAATCTGTAATTAAGCTCCAAGTTATTTCTGAGTTCCTCTGGCAGTGGCCAAGGGAATGGGCTGGGAGGACTGTCATGAGCAGATAAGCAACCGGCATAAGCTTTGTCTGAGCAGGGATTTTGGGGGACAGTGCAGCAGTAAGTGACACAACCTCCTCAGCTTCTTGCAGGTGATTTGTTTGATGGCATTGTGCAAGTCCTGTTTCCACTTGGAGGAGGGAACTGGGCTGCCCTTCAAGCTGGAATTTGTAGCAGCTTGAGGCTCCTGCTGAGCACCCCATGTCTATGTAGCCTTTGAAAGTGGGGTTTTACAGTGTCTCCTCTTGGCTGTGGAGTGAGTAGAGAATTAAGAAGGAAGTCAGACTCTTGTCCTTCTGCACTTCTAAATATGTGGATGTTTCACCTTGCTTTGATATCAGAAGTGTGACCTCTCCTGGGGCTTCGCCACGTAGCGGTACTTGGCCTCTTACCTATGAAAAAGGTTATCTCTACTTTCTTATGTCTTAGACATAGAAAAGTGTAATGCCAGAGGTCTTTCCAAGCGCAGTTCCTTTCCCTGAAGACATTGCTTTCCTTCCCCATAGTGACTGCATAGATATCATCTGCTTGGCCTTCTGCATTCTCAGTTTTTCTCAAACAGTGTAGAGCTCAGCAGGAAGAGCAGGTGACTCCTTAGACATGCGTATATTTCGGGACAGAGTGGGAGTATATTCCTAGCAGCTCACAGTGTGTAATGCTGCTTCTCTGATGCTTAGAGCAAGCATGTTGACTCAGGAGTTGCTAGGTGTAGCACTGACCTCCTGACCTGGAGGTGCAGGAAGAAATCGTTACCATCACTCAAGGCTGCATGAAGGATTAGAAAAATCTTCCCAGGCACCCTCAAGTATTTCAGTCTCTAATTGCAAGCCTCTGAAGAACATCCCATTAGAACAGCTTTTTAAAAGCAACAAACGAGACTTTCATTTATCATAATTCCAAGACTTCAACTTACAACTCTTAAAAGCCACATCTATATATGGCAGAGCCTCTCTGAATTCTATCTAGCCATTAAAAATGTCATTTAATTCCAAATGCTCTCTGGGTCATCTGCAGACTTGTGGTAAATTAATTACATTAATTGCAGGCACAGTTGCTGGGGCCCATGATGTATATACATTTCATTAACAAAGCCCAGGGTTTGAAACAATGCCAAAGGTGTTGATAAGTCCTCCTCGCACAGGTTTATTAAAGTTTGCTCTCTGGACAGTTGGGTTTGCAAACCACATAAGCATTGTGGGGGTCACCTTAGCTAGAAGTGGAGGAGTGTTGTGTCTGTGTGCCTGAGATAACTGTAAGCAGCAGACTTGGGCTGGCCAAGGAGCTGGGCAGTGCCAGCAGGCCACAGAGGTCCTGGAGGTGTCACTGCAGCTCCAGGCTCCTCTGCATTTTCTCTGCCCATCTGCAGCCCTTTCCTTGAAGCCAGGGCCAGAAGCAGGTGTCACACCTTGTTTCAAGCCAGCTTGGCTTTTGGAGGTGGTGTTGCCTCAGCACCTGTTCTTTCTGAGCGAAGGGGATTTAACGCCGCAGGTGTTTTCTCAGTAACGTCCGCTGCTACCTAGACCTGTCATCTGTTATCCTGCAGCACATCAGAAGGGCTCCTGACCAGGAGCAGCCCCCACAAGCTCTCCTCATAGTCTGCTGGTGGATTCAGTGAGGCTGGAGGAGACTTTGCAGATAAAACTGATGTATGCAGTGCTTGGTTCAACTTTGCTCTCCAATATAGGTCAGCTTGCTGGCTAAAGATCTTAAAACCCTGGAGAGGCCCGAGTGTATTTCATTAAACAGCATTTTAATCTTATCCACAGCATTTGATCTTGTCTGGAAGGCTTTTGCTTTCAGCTCCTCAGTTTCTAGACTAAGAAAGCCCTGCAGGAAATGGGGAGATGGGAACTGGGCCCCTCCTAGAAGCCATCAACACCCAAATCCAATGGCCACAAGATGCATAATGGCTTTTCTTGAGTTTAACATTGGTTTTATTTGCCTCAGGATTTTTATATTTTGAAGTTTATCTGCCAAATCAAGCCATCCTTTTAACACAAGTAGTAATAAATCTTCCTTTGTCCTGACTGTTCAGACCAATTAGTAAGTTCACTTACCTATCCAAGTGCTCCTTGGACTGGAAAGTGAATTTTATTGTCTGCTGATCCAGTTTAGTTTGTTTCTAAGCGCTTTAGATTTCCCCTAATGCTAAACCTCAGAGTATTTTGACCATAGGTGCACAGCTGATGGGTTTGCAGGAGCAAGGCTGCACTGAGGTACATTTCTCTTGCACTTGAACATTTTTTTTTAAATTCCGTATAAAGAGAGTGAGATCTGAAGTGCTCTGGATTCAGTGCAGGGAACGGATTTTGTGTCAGAGCAGCCTTGTTGCTGATGAGGTCTCAAAGAGTTTTCTTTGTTTAAGAAGACAGTGAGCTCTTTTCATTTTAAGGAAGTGGTTGCTTTTCAGGTTAATTGAACAGTTGTTTGGAAAACTTTAACTTTGCATGCTGAGTGGTGTGGATCTGTGGGAAGGTCTGGTGGCAGCAACCATTAGAAAATGCCTGGGGGGAAAGGGCCTCTGAGCTGAAACATAAGCTAAAGGGTCACAGCCAAACTGATCTTCTGGAGATGCACCAGTTTCCTGCACTCAAATCCTGCAAGATTAAAAGAAGAAAATGGCAAACCTGACTCAAGGTATATTGTGCTTGGGTTCCCTTTGTGTGCCTTTGGGTTTTGGATCTCTAGTTAAGTTAACTTGTTGTTAACTTGGATCTACGGAGTGGTTTAGTGAAGGCTGATCTGCTTCCATATTAGTATGGCTGCACAAGCTGGGGCATTATGAAAATAGAAAATACTGTCAGTTATAGTAAAAGATATTGGCATTCCTGTTTAGAAAATGTTAGCAAGTTGTTTTGCTGATGCAAAAGGGGCTTAGAAGACATTCTTCACCAGTTTTAATTTAAGTAAGCACATAATCCATTGTATAATTCTGTAAATCATTGCATGCCTGAAGTTATTTTGCATCATAATTTAAGGCAATGCAGTTGCAGAATGTTAATTTTGTCTAAATAAACTGTTTTAATGTATTTAGGCATTGTAATTCATACTGTATAAAAATCTGATGTGCACAGAATTTTTTTCAAGAATGGCATGTTGTGATGACTGAGGAGAAACGATGAGTGAGATCTTCAGCTGACTTTAACTGGAGTATACCTGCACCACTGGGCTACTGCTTGTGCTGAAGTCCTTCCTGTTGTTTCTTCTGCACTGTGTTCTTTTCCAGAATGAACTATCTTAATAGATTTGGTAACAGAAAAATTGTCTGTACAACTTCTCTGACAAGGATAAAGGGTAATTACTGAGGTGCAGCCAGCATTGGGTTGAGAACTGATGCCAGGCAAACCCATAGTCTGACTGCATAGATATCTGAGCAGCCATTGCTGCTCCATTGCCCAAAGGCAAGCTATGGGTGCATGGAGTGCCTTTCAGCTCACCATATTTTGAGTTTATTTAGGCTGAATGCTCTCACACAACTCACAAGGTCCTGCTTCTGCTGATACCTAACGTGTGTGCAAAGCTTCACTGATACAAGGAGATGCAGAAAGGGCCCTCTGAGTACACGCATAAGGGTCTGCAAAAGCAGGGCTCGTATTCATCCAGTGCTTTTCCTTTTTTTAAAGGCAATTGTAATTGTACCGCATGCACACTTGTGGAAAAAAGTCACTTTGCCTGCTTCAAGGCAGGTGCTTAAGTTTAAGCACATGGGTGGCCCCATTAATCCAGACTGTGGTACTCAAGTACAGGAAGCACATGGTTAATTGCTTTACAGGACCAGGATCTAGACACTCTCCCCAAGGCGTTTTTCACCAGCAGTAGCATAATCCGTGAAATTTTTGCAGCCCAGGGTGTTCAGGTCCAAATAATAGTTGCAATGAGAAGGAAGAAATACATATAAAAATGTTGCGAATGTATTTGCACCTTGCCAGGGCGGTGGGATTATTCCTTATCCTGGGCCTTTTTGTTTGCTTTTCAGTTGCTGCGATCATGGCTGTGGGTGGGCTTCTTCTCTGCGTGCTGTTGCCTATCCGAGCCTAACATGGTCAGTGTTCCCACCCGTGCTGGCTCCTACTTCGTGTCCTCCGTCCATGCTCTCTGTGCACAGTCTGCCTCTCCCTTCCTTTCTTGTATGGGCCTGGAAATCACTTTCTCATCTGGTCTCTGTACCCAGCTTGTCTATCTCAACAACTGGAAATAGCGTGACCTGAAGCAGAGTGTATCTTCAGCAAGAGCAGGGATCTCGGGGGAAAAACCCGCTGTGTTATGCCATGATCAATCCAGACACTGCACCAGGTGTCTAATAAAACATCATGTATGGCAGACGCCCATCAAGCTCTGCTTCTTGTCATCCAAAGGGGCCGGGGGGGAGGTAATGTGCCCCCAGAGAGGAGGCAGGGGGTAGGTGGGAGTGGAAAGGTGTTTAGTGGCATGTGACATGCATGTCAGTGGAATGCACTGTATGTCAGCGACGTACGTGTCAGTGTGTGACATACACAGCAATGACATGGTGCTGTTTGCCCACGATATGCTCCAGCAGCCTTGGGCATATCTCTGTGGGTGTCCTGAGGTCCGTGTCCATGCTGCATGCTGTCCTGTTCTGCCACCATCTGGGCTGCCTCACCACTTCCTGCTCTCTCGTACTCTCCCCTCTTTTCTAGCTAGTCAAAGGAGGGGTGATTTTAATTTCTGTTGGTTTGACTGGATGCAAGTTGAGTTGCTTCCCAAAGAAGAATCAACTGTAATATTTGTGTGGGCAGAGATCTTCCTAAGCCTCCTAGGAGACGCATGTAATCACCATCCCCATCAGATAGCTGCTTGAGACCACAGAACTTCTGGGACATCCCACATGCACTGTTAAGCTGGGAAGGTTTTTCAGCATAGCTGGTGAGAGGTGTGGAACTCTTGTGCTGTGTTTTCTGGGGGATGCTGAGGCTTTGCATGGTGGTAGCTGGGTCATGCTGCGGTCCCTTGCTGTGGGGCTCAGCAGTCACTAAGGTCAACCATTTTGGGGTCCTCTGGTGCTGTGTTTTTATTTTGATAGAGGCCTGAGCCAAGGAGGAGTTTGGGTTTTGGTTTTGGTTTTTATTCCTGATGGAGCATTTTTGACTTGGTTTTTGTGACTTTTCAGTGCTTAAGAGCAAAGTTAGCAAGCAGGGATACTCAGCTCAAAGTGTGTGCCTGTAAAAAGTTGTTCTAGTATGTGGACCACTGTTTGGCAATGATTGCTCTGAAAGAAAACCTCACAGTACTTCTGCTGTCTGTCGTGCCTGTGGCACCAGTACACGAGCAGTCCCTCGCTGCAAGTCATGCTTCAAATGTCCTCAGCAAGACCCCCAACCAGAGTGTGACAGCAATGGAAAATACTTCTCAGAGAAGAACAGGATTGGACTGGATGGCTATGAAGACGAGAGACTCACAAGGAAAACTTGGCTGACCTGGAAAACAGCCTCTGCAGGTTTCCTCCTAAGCTGTGGGGAGACTAATGTGGCAGCAAGCTGGGCGGGGGAGATGGGAAAAGTTACTTCAAGGCACAGATGCCATTGGCTGGGCTGTGGGAAGGCACGACAACCTCTTCAGAGAGATTTATGGAAATCACTTCAGAGGGAGCTTCCTGCAAGAGGGGAAAACAGTATCTTGTTTAAGTTATTTTTAATTGTTCTGGTGGTGGTTTAGGAAAGCAGGGAGTCATTCAGCACAAAGGCAGGGAAAGACTAAAGGCTAAAAATACCACTGCTGGATTTGTGAAGCTTCCTTTGTAAGGCATCCAAGTTAATCAGAGGTCAAAGACAGGGTCACACAGTGTGGAGGGGGACAGCAGTGCTGGGAAAGCAGCTGACAAGATTGTGAGCCTGCAGCCCTTAGGAAGGGAATCTGCCCGGTTCCTCTCAGGCCAGCCATCTACTGTATCTGTGGACTGAGCTGAAGGTCTTTGCTTGTCATCACCAGAACTTTTACTGCTCTTTTGATCTTGTGCAGGAGGAAAGTGAACAGAAAAACAGAAAGCAACTTCCAGTGTAGAAGCTGTTCAGTTTACACCAGTCCTTTGAGTATTCTCTGGTTTTTTGATACTGAATTTATTCTTGGATTGCAAGTGCCGAAGGCAAATGCTGAACACGGACTAACATCACTAGTGGTAGGCTTTTGCCTCTGGCTCTCAGTATCAGTGTTGTTTATCAAGGATAAAGCTATTTACTGAACAAGTTATTGTCTCCACACTAGCTGAGGCGGCAGGATCTTGGCCAGATGGACAGATCCATGTTTGTTTGTTCCTCTGCATGGAACGCGATCCTGCCCTGCAACACGTATGCAGCTTTATTGCTTTAACATCTTGGAACAAATAGTCTGAAATAAGCACTAAGCCCTTGTAAACAACAACCTTGCAGTCCTTGCAAACCTCCTGTAAAGTGACAGCTTGAGATGGGTTGGAAGCGTTCCTCTAAGTTGATTTATTTTAAAAGACGTGCTTCTGAGTGAAGGTCTCACCCCTGAAAAAAAAGTGGTCTTTTGTCCCTGTTTCAGAGACGTGCATATGCTTCTTTTTTCTCATATTTAAGAGATTAAATACACGTATAAATCTCTGCAAGACTGGGATGGGAGATTGCGTGCTGCTTCAGGGCACAACCTGTTTGATGGTACTGCAATGACTGCACCTGGCAAGGTGAAGTCCCTTTCCTCATCAGGGAGGTCTCAATGCTGTCCCCACCTGCACTTCCAGTCATGCCTTGGCTGTGTGCTGAAATTCTTTGGCCTATGCCTGTAAAAAAAGTATGTAAAGATTTTTCCACATCACCACCTAGGGCTTGACATCCAGGGTCCGGGTTCACAGTCCCCTAGCTATGTCTTGCCTTGTGACCAGAATGGTGGCCCTAGCTAGGGAGATGAAAACTCCTTCCCTTGGGCATTCTGTGGTTTTCAGGGGAATGCCTCGAGTGGCCAAAGGGCCACACACAACCCAGCAAGGGTATCCTGAAGCACAGAGCAGAAACAAAAGAATCTCCATCAGTCCAGGGAGAGCAAGCATCTTCCTGCCTCCCTTCTTGAAGGATTTTTCTCCGTGAATTGGCTTCTGTCATGCAAGGTAGTGGGCATTGGTTTCCCAGCTGGATTCTTCATCTTTCTACCTGTCCGTTTTATATTTTATAAACCTATATAGGGATCATTTTACAACTTCACTTTTATAATCTGCTCCATAAATATTTTACGAGCTGCCTGCCAATCTGCAAGTAGTTTTTAAATAAGACATGATGCCTTAAGAATATTTAAAGTCTCACTTTTCTTTTTACCTCTGATACTTTTATTGAAAAACACAGAGCTGTGCAAGGAAGACATCTGCTTTCCATATAGAGAAACTGGGACAAATCCACAACAGGAGTAAATTAATTGAGATTCAGGTGTGCTGCTGAATTACGTTAACTCTTTGGCTGAGTGTCTCCAGCTCAGTGGGAGATGAAGCGAGTGTCAGGATCTTTATGCTTTTGCTGTGCGTGATATAGGAAAGATACAGGAAATCTATGGTTTGTACAGTGATAATAAACTAGAGAATGAGTCTTCCATCAGAGTTTTTGACTCACAGCTTTGCCAATAAATATTAAGAGCAAATGTCCATGCAGAAATGGATTATTTCACAAACAATTGAGAGCTTTTTTTTTCTCCTAAAATGTATTGCAAAGCCACAATATTTAGATACTTTGATCTGCCAGTAAGATTCACAAAGTGAGTCAGGACTGTTAACCTGAAACTGCAGATTTTCATGGGATTTAGCTGGGAAAAGAAGGAGAAAAAAATGCTTGTGTGTGTTATTTAAAGCATCTGAAGGTCAAGAATGGAAGAAGCTCCCTTTAGCCCCAGTCAGTGTGGACTTTGGCTAGTTTGAGAAAGTGTGCGAAGGGCACAAGTGATGGCAGGCTTTGCAGCAAGCTTTATTAGTGACACCCAACTGTTGCTTGACAGTCACAGTCCACTTGCTGCCATTTCACTTTGACGGGTCTTGTCAAGGCTTGTTTTAACGATGCTTCGGGCGTCCCAGAGCCTGATTTCGTATGCTAATGTGATGTGCTGCTGTATGTGTTACCCAGCTCGAGAGAAGGGGGCAGCTGCAGCCAGCTGGTTTGCATTGGCCCTTGGAGTGTGTCTGTGGGCAGTAAAACACGGACCATTGTGGATCAAGGTGTGCTTGGATCACTGTATGCAGGGGATGGCGTGTTTCTGTCTCCTCCGTGTTAAGGGTCAAGGAAGCGGGAGATGCAGGTCATAGAAAGGATGATGTTAGAAAAGCATTTTTACAGGCAAAGCGCTCCAAATCTGAAGAAGAGAGAAGGGCATTTGCTCCAAAAGGAAAACAGAAGAAATATCAGATATGTTCATTTGGTGGAAGGATGAATTGACATGTTTGTGTATTTTCAAAAGGAAGATTGAGTCATATGCCTCCATCCGGAAAAATTAGTTCTGCAGGAAACTGATGTAACTTTGGCAACTTGCAGCAGAAAAAATTGGGGTTGCCAGAAGTGGGACTTGATACTGAGACTCACCTCTGCAGTTTATTTAGTTAAAGGGGAGGTCATACGATGAAGAAGAATAATCCATTCACACCAAGGGTTTGTGAATACCAGAATGTGCTTTGAAATGAGCCTTACTCCCAGGGTCTCTATGTACACCTAGTGCTTAAGTTTTGAGTTAATTATGCAGGACCCCATCTCAGGAAATGGCACTGCTGCTTTTAGAGCAAGGCAATGAGCACCGACATGCAGATAACTGAGCCACATCTCTGGGCACCTCAGTGCTGTTCTTGTGGGGTTTGTATTCCAAGTGTTATGGTCTCAGCTTGGTTGCTGCTGCTGAAATCGTGCCCTGCATGGATAGCCTGGCTGTTTATCGAGTGCAACCTATTTATCTCCCTGCCTGTGTCCCCAGACTGCCTGCCAGCCTTCCCTCGTCTTCTTGATCCATTCCCCTGTGCTTGCACAACCTTTGCAATCTCTGTTTTTCCTTCCTCTCCCTGTGGCACAGGTCTCCCTTTCTCCCTGGTAAGCTTCCTCTTCCCTGGAATAGCCCCAGAAGCTCATGTTGCTTTTCCCTTCCTCAGCTGTCTGGTGTGCAGCTCTGCTGGGTCCAGATCAATGGTGGGGTCTGATCGTGTCCGGGCTTTTGTTTGTAACTGGGATCATTTCACAAACCCAGTGCCAGAATCCTATAGCCGAAAGGCTGCTTGGCCCCTTGCATCCGGGCAGGCAGCAGTTCCCTGTAATAGGACTTCATGCTGAGGGCATGTTTCATGCAGATGCCTGTTACTGCCTCCTCCTAATTGCAGTTTTGTTCCTACTAATCATATGCACCTCCTTGCTGTGAGTGATGCTGGAGTGCTCACATGCCCCTAGCTCAAAAATCACAGAAGCAGTGGAAGAGAGGTTTCTCAGCTTTGGGTGGCTTCTTAGTAGCCTGAGTCTTTCTTTGAGGTGTGCCAGCTAGTGATTCCAGTGCATGCTGGCTGGCTTGTGGGTGTCTGTTCCAGGTTTTTCATTCTTCCAAGCAGTGTCCTCCAGTCTCGTGTTCATGCAGTTTGCTGTAGGGATGTCCCAGTTCCCATATCCAGTTATGTTATCAGGTCCTTGGAAAGATGAGCATATGCATGTGCATCCTACATACCTCATCCCGTATTTTTAAATGTGTGTGTGTGTGTGTGTGTATAGCAATTCTTCTTGCCTGTGCAGTTATCCTGGGGCTTCCTGTGTGGTTGTCTAAGTGAAGCAGGTCTCAGAAATGCCACCAAAGTGGACAGCTAATGCTAATGCAAAACTATCACCTAGAAAAACAATGAGAAGAATGGAGCTGAGTCAGGAAAGGGCAATCAGAAAATAACAGGAGGATGCCCTGGGGGAGATGCGACTTCCACATGACTATGGTTGCAACTCCATGGTAGGATTCAGCACTATCCTTGCACTGTCTGGTGCTAAGGTGGGAGCAGCATAGGTCAGGCAGCTTGCCTTCTTGCATCTTTATTCTGCTGGGCAGAGGGGATTCCATGAATGGCAGCTTCCCTGTGGGAAGACAGGAGATGTACACGAAATGCTGTGCAGAGCCAACAATATGTAGGAGACACCTGAAGGCAGTGAGGCAACAGGTTTGGTTTTCTTTTGTTTTAAGCCATTATTTTGCATGTGTATGAGGTGTTAATGCTTACACAAGGCCATTTTCTAAAATATCATAATTTAAAGTTCTGTGCAAATGCACAGTGGATGAAGGGGAGCATGCAAGACGTACAACACAGTGCCTGCAAAAGCTCTGCAGCCCAGGAGATTTTGTTTCTGCAATTCCAATGTTTCATCCCATTCCCCTTCCATTGTCCTTCCTGTTCCTGCTTTCTTTTCTTCTGAATAATAGCTGCATTAGATGTCAGGTAGAGTGGAGTTGTTCAGAAGCATCTGTGGGATTTGGAAACAAGTCCAATTGAAAATCCGCGGGCCTTGAGCCCTGAATCCCGTTAGGGAAATTGCAAGTAGTTTGATGAGCTAAAACTGGGACAGCAGCAACAGAGCCGCTAGGGAGGTTGGGTTCATCACTGCTCTGGGTTTTTGTGCGTTGTGTGATTCGAAGTAAAGAATGGAGTTCTGCCATACCAGAGACAAAAATACTCTTCTGTTGTGTGGTTTTTTTTTCCAGGCGATGTGGCTATAGCAAGGCTAAACAAGATCCAGAAGAAGAAAAGATGCATTTTCATAATGGCCACAGTGAGTAAAGAGCAAACGTATATGTGTGGTGTTGGCTTTCTGTGGTAATGAGAAATTCAACTGAGAGGTGGTTTTCTGAAAAAAAAAAAAATCTGGTTTTGGTGGTAATTCACAAAAGAATTATTCGTGCAGTAGGTCCCCACCTGCCCCTGCTGCAAGCCCCACAGAGAACTGAACATTTGAACAGTCCTTGTATGTGCTGAGCTATTCACACCTGTATGTTTGCAGCAGATCTTTCTAGTGAGCCATTTTGGTTTGTTCTTCTGTCTCTGCTGTGTGAACAAAAATGTTATTAATTTTTCCTGATCAGCACATAACAACTCAACATTTTTGTGGTCTGGACGCATCAGTCCAAAATACCTGTTTGAAACCCTTGCTTCACCCTAGCCTGCTGTGAGGACCAAGCCCACTGCTTCTCTTCAGCTAGGATGCCTCTGCAGAGGTTTGAGGAATAACATCTATTTCCTGCACCTGGGAAGCTTTCAGAAATGCTGTGTTAATGCCCTTGAATAGAAAACCCCTCTGCGGTGAGGCAAGAAAGTAAATCTTGTGGTTGCTGTCAGTCCTTCCTTCATGAAGAGCTGTGGGATCTGGGGATGGGTAACAGTAAGGTGCCTTTTGGGGTGGAAAAGGCAAACACATCGTGAGTGAAAGTCAGATTTCCATTAGTGCTATGTAATGAAGGCAGCAGGAAGCAAATCAATTAAGAGCCACAGTGTAATGTAGCTGTCTCATTAGACTGATGAGCAATTCTTCATGTGAGTAGCCTTAATGATTGTCAAAACAAACTTATAATATGGATAATGAAAATACTTTTTCCTGTCTCAAGTCCTGGAGAAAAAACCTGCTATTGATTATATTTATACTGATACAACCCACAGGCTTTGTACTGCAAATATGCAATTCTTTTAAATCTCAGTAACTCTGTCTGAAATAATGTGGGCGATTGATTAGCTGATGTGTGACTGGCAGGGCATAATTTATTTCAGCTCTCCATCAACCCCCATCCGTCCAGCTTGCCTTGGCAAGTTACTCCTGTGACATTTTGCTTTTTGTACTTTTCCTCCTGGTGTGCTCTCTCTAGTTCCAGAAAGGGATCCTTTTCTACCAGACACCGGAACAACCCATTACGCAGCACCAAAAGGGATTTTCAGCTGCATGTCATTCCAGCTGAGCACTGTTGTGCTTTTCTAAATACGATGAAGTTGCACATATGTCACATATAAACTAAATGTCATTTTTCAAGAATGATGTTCATTTTCACCATAGAAATAAACTTCCAGCAGAGCAGCGTGCAAGGGACAGGAGTGTGTAATGCCCATTTTCCATGATGTCATGTGCCATTAAATATGCTTGATTTGTGTTTGCAGTTAAGCTGCCTGGAGTAAGGACCTACGTTGACCCCCACACCTACGAGGACCCCAATCAAGCTGTCCACGAGTTTGCTAAGGAAATTGAAGCTTCATGCATAACCATTGAAAGAGTTATCGGAGCTGGTATGGAAATGCATTCCACGACCCTTAGCAACGTGAGGGGTTGGGTTTCTTAACATGAGAGATCTGGGAAGGGCTGTGAAATGTTTGAGCTGTTAGGTACCCTGCAAGTGAAGGTGAGCATGTTCCAGCTGAAGTTTGGGACAGACCTGTCATTGTCTGCAGTTTTGAAATTCAGGAGCTGAACTGAAAATGTCAGAAAACGGTCGTCACATTTGGACCCAGCTGAGCTATTTCAGTGGACGCTCAGGGAAAGAAGTCGCTTAATTTTCACCTTTTTTTTACCATTTTAACCTTTTTATCCCTCAACGTGAAGGTCAGTCTTGAAGTAAAAATTAAGAATAAGAAGTCACCTGGGACATTAAAAAAGCACAAGCCAAAGTCCAAAACTTAAAACTTCCTTGGTTAAAAGAAGAAGTTCCTATTTTGTTTCCAGTAAACCTGTTTGTTTAGACTTGCATCCAACCTTAGGAGTATTTTCTGTCCTCTGAAATTGTGGGTTTGGACATAATTCACTGTTCACTAGGAAAAAAAATCCATTTAGGTTACTTTTTGGAAAAGGTAGTAATAAAATTGTAAAGGGTTTATAGTCTACAAAAATACATGTTACTGTGAAAGGCTGACAGCTTTCCGTCTATGTAAGTTACCAAAGGAAGGTTAAAAAGCAAGTGGTTTGAGTTTTACATCTATCCACACAGTACAATGCTATAGGATGTGACAGGACTCTTTCATATAGTAGACAAAAATATGAAATGAGAAAAAAGCCCAGTGGAATATAAAGCATAGCTCTTTAAATATAGGAAAATTACATTTTTTACTCCTAGTTTGCTTGTGCTTATGAATTACTTGGCTTGTGGTACAGTTGCTATTTGAGATGGTCGTCAATATGATGTTCAGCAATCCATATCCATGAATGCAGGGCAGCCCTTCGTGCTTTTCATCAGCCAAGGCTGTGCTGCATCCTGTGGACAGAGGCACCTGGTGTGTTCCTTTGATGTGGTGTGATCCCATTCTTCCTGATTTTCCTCTAAAGGTGAATTTGGGGAAGTCTGCAGCGGGCGGCTGAAGCTGCAGGGAAAGCGTGAGTTTCCAGTGGCTATCAAAACCCTGAAGGTGGGCTACACAGAGAAACAGAGAAGAGATTTCTTGGGAGAAGCAAGCATCATGGGGCAGTTTGACCACCCCAACATCATCCACCTGGAAGGTGTCGTCACAAAAAGTAGGTACAACTTGCTGTGGTCTGCTCTCTGTGAACTCTGGCTGATGGGAGAGTTGGTTAAGGGAGGAAGACTTAGGTGATTCCTAAGTGCATTCTGTTCTGAATTCACTTTTCATAATTTCTCAAAAAAAAAGTGAACTCCCCTTGCCTGAAGTGTCACACTTGTTAGGTTCAGCCAGAAACAGGTTCCTTAACACTGTAAAGGGGGTTTGTGCCCAAAGGGTTTTGGTTTTCATCCAGCCAGAATGGAAAGATATAACTAAAGTGATAAAAAACTTCAGCTGCCTCTGGAGAGCTTGCCTCACCCAGGCGTAATATGCATGGGCTAAGAGAAAACCCTTCTTCAAAGGCCCAAAATTAAATAAGACAGAAATGGAAGATGTTTTTGGCCAGCCTCATGCAGTGTGTGTGGGTGATGGGGACAGCCTGGGATGTCTGAATGCCAGTGGAATGCTTGATTCCTGCTTTGCAGGTGGTTCAGCAGCTCATACCGCCTGCAAAAGGCAAGAGCATTTTCAACTCAGCAACGCCAGGCCAGCGACTAAGTTTTCCAAGCAGACTTGTCTCTTATTTCTGCCTTCATTTGTGTGCTTTTGAAACCATATCATCCTCAGGGTGAACAAAGATGTGCCAAGTAGTGGGAAGTGATTTCCCTGGCAGGTACATGAGGAAGATTTGCTACCAAGGGTCTGGGAGGAAGGGGAACCCACCCTACATCCCCTGATGATTTCCAGCCATCATATTTTGAGAAACTACTGAAGCAAAGCCCACAGGAGGGTAGTACAGAGCCTAGTGACCACTCCATGGTATGCAGGCAAGAACAGAAGGTACTGAAGTTTGGCTTTCCAGAAGCAGGGAAGAAGAACGGGACTGCAGGTGAAGATGACAGGACTGTAGAAAACCACAATTACAGCAAGCTCCCTCTGGGATCTGCTAGAGATGCCACTGATAATAGTTGCCCGTGGTGCTGGCGTATAGATTTTGGGAGGGATTGAGGGCATCCCAGCATGAGAGTTACTGAGGTCTGACTGCTCAGTTTGCAAAACAACCTTCTGTAACTTTTCCAGCCCAGTTCTTCTCCAAATTACAGTATGCACTAAAGATAAGGGCAGGGGAAGGGACAGCACATCCAAGTGTGCCCAGCACAAGACTGTTGGCGCTATGCTGAAGCCGTGGAAAATATGTAGAGCTGTTGTTACTCATCCATTTTAGAGCCTTGGAGGATCTACTTTATTTGCATCAAAGATTATTTTATTGAAAAGAACTACTCCTTTATTTTAAGACTTATTGTAAGTGAAGAAGCACCAGTCTCACAGGTGTGAATGGCTGTCTCTCCTCTTGTCTTCATGTTTGGCAATATCAGTTTGCTTAGCTACTGCTCTTCAGGTGGTGGCGTTTGGGGCCATGTGCTGCTCTCAGCACCATTTGTCCTTCCTCAGAGGAAGTATCTCCAACATCAGTTCCTTTTCAGAGCTGCAGTAGAGAAGGTACAGAGGCTCTAGCTGTTTGTCCTTGTAACCTCCACAAAATCAATGCTGTTTTGTAATCAACAGCCTTTTCTTCCATTTTTCCTTGAAACTGCATTTCCTAAAACTTTAGAGAAAAGAAAAAATAACCAAAATAGATTTCTCCCAAAAAATTATAATAAATATCAAAATCTCTTGGGGACACCTTATGTAACCCTTAATACATAAGAGCTCCAAATCCTGCAGGGATGTGGAGTATTGGGCTGGGAGCAAGTGAGGATTATACATCCATGAAAGCTGCTACTGGCATGGACTTGAGTCTTTTTGGCTGCTGGGGCCTCAGGGGATGGCTGGGAATCTCACTTTTAGTGAGAATGTGCCTCCCTAGCCTTTTATATAAAGTGGCTGTCTGCTCCAAAGGCTGTAGAAACACAAGGAGCTCTGCTTCTAAACTGGACTTGGAGAAACTGGAGTTTGGATTCAGTTACATGCACCCAGAGCTTCTCATTATCACAGTAAATGTTTGTTAACTGCACTCAAAATTATTTTTCAGCAGACATCTGTAAGCATCTTCATAGCTTTCTCCTATTTTACATGGACCTAAACAACCTTTATGAATCACAAAGTATTCTGCTCTCTCGAAGTATTTAACTTCTTTTACTCTTCAGCATCTCAGTCGTTGGCCTTTTGTAGAATCAGATCTTTAGGATAGAATGTCTTTGCTGCATCGTGATTTACTTTGGAAGTAAATTAAGTTAAATTGAATTAGGCCATTTTTAATTCTGAATGAGAATATCGTTATATTTAACTAATATAGTCCAAATGCACACCTTAGTTAATTTGGACTAATCCTTGTCCCCTTGCAGACAAACTCTTAGCTATTTCTGCTTTACAAAGGTAGTGACAGTTCTCATTTGCATCCCATTTGGTTGCACTGATGGTGTGCACTTTGCATTAACGCATTGACGTGAGTGTCACCAGCATATATTTTATAACCATGTAATGCCAGCAGGAGGAAGCCCTGGTGACACAGAGAATCAGCCCAGCACTTTGGAAGGGCTGATGTTTACTTTTCATTTACTTTGTTGAAAGTTATCTATTTGTGTCCTTATTTCCATGCTCTTAGATATGGGGTTAATTTATTCCATGACTGCTGCCAACCTGCAGCAGTCAGATAATGAAACATAAGTGCCAGAAACGCTACTTTTTTTTTCTCTGATGGCATCCAAAGGTCTGGAGGAGGTCCCCTAGGGTGGTGGCATAACAAGACCTCATCCTCACTGCAACACTGCCTTGAAGTGTCAGAGATAAGGAACTCCATCCTACAGTTGGGTGTTTAGCATTTAAAAACAAAAAAAAATTTTAACATTTGAGATACCCCTGGGGTTTTCTTCCCTGCAAAGCCACTGACATGTTTGCCAACCAATAGCAATGGCCCCTGAGATCACTCCTTCCTCCTACCTGCAGCCCATGTTGTGCATAGACAGGTAGCTGTCATCCTTAAAACGGGGCCTGTCATTTCATTTGGGATTCAATAATATTTTTCACGGTCCCAAGGTGCATTTCTCATATAAAAATGAATATTTTGGGCAAGTTTCAAGCTTGGGCAACAGCTGTGATAGTAACTTAAAAGAATTGAAGCAGCACAGGTCTTTCATGCTACAAAGGTAGTATTTGCACAGCAGTGAGTATTTTGATTGACAAGTTCACAATTACCTTTGTTATGTACATAATTAAGCAGTAAATTAGGCAAAACAGTTAAGGTAATCGAAAATGGGAAAATTAAGATCTATCTAAATGGTAGGACATGCGCTGATTTTTAGTATTTACCTTCCACGTGCATGTTATGACACGGCAGCTCTCGTTGATCATTTCTATAAAAGACATTTATAATGCACTTTACAAATAACTGACAGTTCCTCTTTTGTCTGTGCTTCGTGCTAGCTAATGGAAATTGATTTAAATAAAAAATAATTTACATGTTCTTATAAGATTTCATTGAATTTACAAGGGCTGGAGCACACCACATTAATTATTGCTACGCCATTGTGGCAACCTAGCGAGAAATTAGATATAAAAACTGAGCAAAAACTATATATAATTACCATTAAAATGACTCGGGCATGAAAATTAATCAAACAGATTTGGAAAAACATTATTATTCCTGTCAACAATAGGAGAAAATGTCTTTTGTTAAGAACTTTTACTTTGATTTCCACTTGCACTCATTCCATACTTAACTAGCTTTTGTTCTGCGGCGTAAATATCCCTTTTCTTACTTCCAGATGTGTTTACAAGGGTAGTCACATGGAATTACTTGAATTACAAGGAATGCAATCCCATCCTTTCCTAGTCTTGGTTTTGGTGGCTACCAAGCTCGAGCTTCAGATCATCCTTGTTGCTCTTGTTGGGCTCCCATTGTTACTTCAGGGTGTTGAAGCTCGAGGGAAGGGTCCAAAGAGGTTGCTGTGTGCAGTTTGGCCTCTGCAAGCTTTCAGCTTATTGGTGGAGACAAGAACAAGGTTGCCTGGGTTCAGCTTGCAACCTCTTCTTCAGTCATCACCTAAACACACTAGGGTTTAGTACCCCACCCATAATATGGTATTACTTTTTCATCCCCTCCTCCTCAATTTCCCTACTTCCACAGATATTCTGGGAACAGCTCTTGTCATCCTGCTGTGACAGCAGTGTCTTGGTGCAGATTTACTGTTGCATGGCTGTATATCCACATGCAGATGCACTATTAAAAGACTCTTTCATTGCTCGTGTTTTTTTAAATAAATTCCTAACAAACTCATGCACTTCTTTTTTCCAGGCAAACCAGTAATGATAGTGACTGAATATATGGAGAATGGCTCTCTGGATACATTTTTAAAGGTATTGCTTAGATCCTTTTTCCAGGGGGACCTAGGGACCTGGTAAAGGTTTGGGTTCTTTGTAGATCGTTAATGTCAGTGAAAATGTTTTCTGGGTGTTGGTGCTGTCTGGAGGCAGGAGTAGCCCAGTGGTCTCTTTGATCTGCATTTACACAGCATCATGAAGGACCTGGTGCCTGCGATAATACAGGCAAGAAAAAATTGGAGGATATTACATTTATTTTAAAAGGCAGTTGACTGCACGGAAGGTATTAACTTATCCTGCAAAATGTGGTGTGGTTCAAGAGCAGATCCATACTACAGCATAGCAAACCTTGACCTGTCAGAGTTTTTCCATGAAATGTAAGAGCTAGAGAAGGGAGAGTGGGGGAAGTGGTTAGAAATGCAATGTGTCAACATGGGGAAGAGCCCCTACCCCCTCAAGTATTCATGAACCCCTACAGGGTAGGGTTTCCACGCAAGTTGGTGCCATTCAATTGCCTGACTGAGAAACAGCCCAGCCTGGTGCCCTTATGCACACATGTTCACTCCCAGTCACAGTCTCTTTATCAGTCACCAATAGAAGCAGCTCGCTCCTTGATCTCAAGTTAAAAGAACTACATTTCCTTAGCTTTGTCTCTAGAGATCCTAATCTAAACAGTGAAACGTAGAAAAGCTTCATGGTCAGAGCATGAGAGTAATGAATTATTAATTTTCCTGGTTTCCTTCCTTGGAGACTTGCCTTTGCATTTTTATTCATGCACACACAATGCTGAGGGTGCAGAGGCTCTCAACTCATCAAATGTCTCCTTCCTTTTGCAGAAGAATGATGGGCAGTTCACAGTCATCCAGCTGGTCGGGATGCTACGAGGCATCGCGTCGGGAATGAAGTACCTGTCTGACATGGGTTACGTGCACAGAGATCTGGCCGCCAGGAATATCCTGATCAACAGCAACTTGGTCTGCAAAGTGTCAGACTTTGGCCTCTCCAGAGTCCTAGAAGATGACCCTGAAGCAGCATACACAACCAGGGTGAGTTATGGAGTTACCAAACTGATTGAGCTCAAGAGAAATGTATTTCATGCCACATTTTTGTGTTCAGACTCTCTAGCAGAGAAGTTTCTTCGAATCCAGAGCCTCTAAACTGTGCAAGAGGGTTTGATCAGGTGATAACAGTTAATCATCACCAGATTCATTTTGCAAATGCCTTTAATTTATAGTGGGGGTGGCCAAATAAAACAGAGCTTTACTAATAACTCTTATGTTTAAATTGGGTGCACGAGTCACATAGCAAACTTTGCAAAGTTGCCATGCTTCCAAGCTCTACTCTGTCCTCTTTGGCGAATGCCAAAGGGAAGAAAGACCAAATGCTTTGCTCAGGCACCCATCCAGTGATGTAAGTCATGGTCTTCTGAACAATTTGACCCTTTTAAAACATTGGTAAGTGTGTGATGGATGGCTGTTGCAAATAATGCACATTGCCCTCAGCATTACCCAGTTAAGAGTAATTTCTCCCAACCCAAGAAAGAGCTTCTCCAACCTCAGTGCTCTGCCCCTGCTCTACCCACATGGCACTGGCACTGGAGAGAGGGGGTGGGCAGGACCCAGCCTCAGCAGCACAGACTTGGAGAGAGTCTCCAGTATTAGTGGCAGAGATTGGCACACCTTGGACAGGTCTTATTACTGTGTTTTTCCAAGGGTATTGTTTTGTGGGCAGTGGGAGCTGTCTTGAGTCATGTTCCCAGTTCCTGCGGAGATCTTGGGAAGGCCTTTCAGCTTTTGTCAGTCACGGCCCCGTGATGGGACTCAGTGCACAGCTGGACTGGCACTTCCCTGCAGGCTGAAGGGCTCTTGGCCAGCCCTGCTGCGGCTCCCACATGTGCTGCCATGTGCTAATTGGCACTGCTGAGAATCTGGCCCTTCACTTAAGGCGTGCGCTGATAAGCTTGTGAATAAGTAATTATGGGAAGAAGAGACTTCTAAAAAGTTGCTTTGAAAATGCGTTCCAAATCCTGTCTTTTTCCAATAACAAACGCTGTTAGGGGGCATTCAGGGAGACCTTCCAATATTTAGCTCAACACGGAGAAGAAGGGACTTCACAGTAAAATATTTTTTTTATATAAATCAAGGGAGACAACTCTTTAAACCCAGTGAGAAAAGTGTTCCTTAATCCTGACTCTCCTTTCCCTCCCCTTTCCCTTCTCAGAGCTGATCTGAAGTTTGATTTCTAAAGTGATAGAAGAAAAGAAAACGGCAAAGCACATTTGACAGCTGTGGCATCATTTTTAGTCCCACAGCAGAGGCCAAGCAGGCTGGTGTTTGCACACACAGATTTCTGTGCCTGCTACACAGATCTCTCTGCAGGACCAGGACTGCATTAAAAAAAAAAAAGAAAAAAGAAAAAAAAGGGAATTGCTTCCGCAGCAATTTGCATGAAGCCCTCATTAGATCAAAGTCTTCCTCGGCTTCAGAACTGCCTGTTCCTCCCCCGCTTGCTCTCAGAATTGGAGGAACTGTATTCCCTTACCAACCCGTGCAACATAATTGAGATGTTGATCCTATACATGTCCCAGCATTCAAACAACAAACCTTCAGGACAGCCAATTAGTAGGCAGCCTACAAATGCTTATGGGCTGAGATAATGTGGAAAGGGGCCCCATGCTGTCAAACAGATTTACTTTAAAATTCGATGTCTCTTTCCAGAGAGAAAATAACATCCCTTGGTGCTCTGAGAAGAGCCTTTTCGACTTTTTTCGCATGTTCTCTGCCCTCCTCTGCAATCTGTTTTTTGGGTTTTTTCTCCATTTCTTTTCTATTTAGGGAGGGAAGATCCCCATTCGATGGACAGCGCCTGAAGCGATTGCCTTCCGCAAATTCACGTCAGCCAGTGATGTCTGGAGCTACGGCATTGTAATGTGGGAGGTGATGTCCTACGGCGAGAGGCCTTACTGGGAAATGACAAACCAAGATGTAAGCACGTGCCAGAGCTGCTGTGTGAGGAGACTTTGAGGGCTCAGCATTCATTCTGCAATCAGAGAGGCAGAATGGGGACAAGAGGAGGAGAGCTGCTGTGAAAATGGCTTTGCTCCCCCATGCCAGACAGAAATGATCCTCCCGTTTGATGCTCTTTTTTTGCAGCAGCAGCCCAGAACAGGCTGTGCGCAGAGGGAAATGTGTCTGCACGGAGGCAAGCCTGCTTCCCCCAGCAGACCGCTGGAGCTTCACTAATGCTGTTAGAGCTGGAGCCTGTCCCTCCTCTGCTTAATGACAAAGGCCTGCCGGGGGATAGATGCTGATAAACTGGCAGCATTTCAATTGTGTGCTCAAACCCCTGCTGCCACATAAAGCAGAAACTCGAGAGAGTCATGGTAAGGGCTTTGTTTCCCGGCACAAAAGCTGGGTGATTTGATCTAGTGACAGCAGCCCACAGAGCCGCATCTTGGTTGTTCTTGCTTTGCTGCTCTCAAGAGAATAGTTTTGCTCCGGTTGTGAACATCTTGTAAGTCTGTGTTTACACAAGCTCTCATTCATTTGTACAGTACCCTTCAAGTTGTGTCCCCTTGCTCCTGGGTTCCAGTGCCCCCTTGAGCCTCTGACCACGAGGCCACCCTCTGAAGCATCTCCAGACAGGGAAATACCTGGGAATACTGTCTCTCACCTGACTGCAGCTCCAGTCCCAGCCTGGGTAAGGATCTTTTGATCCTACTGCAGGGCTGCATTCTACCCTGAGCTCACCATCAACATCTGTCCTTATCTAAGACTAAAAAATTTAAGCCTGGGGTAGCCAGATTTTCTAGGTCCCTCTTTCCTCTTCACATCTCTGAGAACTGTGGTTTACGAAGGTCTCTGAGAATGCCAACTAGTCATGAGGTCAGATTCCCCATGAGGCATGTGGGGCAGCCCTGCTACCTTTGGAGATCCTACTGCTGGATGGGTTTCCACCATGGTTTTCCTCTGGTCACAACACCTGGTGTTTCATCCTTTCTGCTTTTTTGAGCAGCATTCCTATTCAAGTGCTTTCTGCTGTTTCACTGGCAGCAAGGGCTCTGGCTGAGCATTCTGCTCTTCCTGCATTTTGTTAGCGAGCCTTTGCCATCAGTGGATGTTACTACCTGTCATGCTGAGCTGCTGTCTCATCTCACTTTGAGCCCAGGCATGGAAACGAGCAGTACCTTTGAGACAGTCACGCCACACTTCTTGCCAGGGACCCGAGCGCGTTGTTTGGCATGAATGCCCCACCGCTTCTGCATTGCTGAGGCTGTCACATTTGCAGGAAGTTCAGTAAAGCAGCATGTACCTACACAGGGATTTATCTTAATCAAATACAGGGACTTGCTTCCATAGTCTGTGCAGAGAGTGCAGCAGTTGGGAGCCAAGCTTTTTCGCTCACACTGAGCACTGTAACTATCTTTAATGCTGATGCACTGGCATAGCACAGATGTTGTTCAGTAAATGCCAAGCTAAGATTGAGGCTGGTGCCAGTGAAGTAATGCTCTGTGGCCAAGGGAGTCCCTTGTCTGAATCATGAGCATCCACACTTTACAGAACTGTTCCAAAAAGCCCAAATGCCTCCATGTTCTGTGGGGCACGGGGTGAATTTCACACTTGCCTGGTGTGAAAACAGAAAGCAAAGGACTAGTGAGATGTTTATGAGCATCAGTTCCTGCTCGGGCTTTGGTTGTGTAACCTCTGTGTTACTTGCCTCTGCCCTTTGCACAGATGGCAAGTGCCTGGATGGTGGTGGCATAGGAACTTGGTGGTGCGGCATATTTCTCGTGTAGTTCTTCCTCCTTCAGCTCCTCCTCCTCTTCTTTCCTCTTCTGCTTGTGTTGACAGAAGAGTCAGTGGTGTTAGATACAGCATTGGCTTTTATGCAGAGGAACAAGGGGTCACATAAATTTTGGACTCTGTTGCACAAGAGTTTCTTGTTGTATGGCTTGTAATTAAAGCACATCATTTGCAAGCACAGTTGATGATGAGCAAAATTATTCTCACCGTGTTACAGATGGCTTGCTTTAAAGGAGGTGCAGTGCAATAGGGCAGGCAACATTGTAAAGCTACAAACCACATTTTAAAGTCATGCTGGTTTCTGGATGGCCCTCTAAAAATATGCTTTGGCTTGACCACAAGATAAGGCTTTGATGCAGGAATTACTGGGAGGAATATTGTGGCCTCTGTTGCACAGGTTGCTAAGCTAAATAATCACAGTGGTTGATTTTTAGTGTTCAGACTGGTTCAGAATCTATGAAAACACAGCTGAGTGTTGCTTTGGTTTACTGAAACAGACTATCCCAAACTGTCCTGTCCTAAACATCCAGTTCTGTCACCCCAATCCATAACTGAATAGTGCTTGTCCAGAAGAGGAAGAGAGACAAAAATGCCTCCTTACATGCAAATTCTAGATCTTCAAGTCTTACGAAGCAGTACACACCAATGAATGGAGCAGCAAATGTCCCATTTACTTATTTTCTAATCACTGTGGTGGCTACAAGTGACTCAGTCTTTGTTTCAGTTTTTTGCTCCTCTTACTGCTAGACGCCTGAAGGCACCTTCAGATGCAAGAGTGTATTTCAGCGTCCTAGCTTCTTGCAGTATTTTGATACCATTTACATTGTATCACCAGGACTACTGACATCCTGTAAATTGAGTTAACGCTATTGATCGTGATGTTACTGCCAGGAATATCCAGCACGCGTAACCCTGCTGCAGATATAGTTCAGATACTCTGATCTGGTGCCAGATGGTCTACTCCCCATCTTGCTACTATTTTCTTTCTGCTACAGTTGGAGGATGACCCTTTATTGTTATAAATACAGATGTGGACACAGCAAATAACATTCTTATGGCTGTGCCACAGTGGAGCTTTTTCTTTATAGGGCAGCTGCAAGTTTGGAATCGGGGACCAGCTAAAAAACATGGTGTGAGAGTACAGATAGCACAGTGTGGTGGGGCTGGGAGCAAGAGCCAGGCCATAGAAGAGATGGCCTTGCAAGTGCAGGTTGGATGGAGAGCGGTGCAACTGCTCCACTGACAGATGAAATCTCAGATGGGCACAAAAGGACTGCACATGCTGTGGCCCAGCTCTTCTGACGTGCTTTTTACCCTTGGAGGAGATCATAAAGCCTCACCTAACTGCTTGTCTGCTATGTACATCCTTAGGGAGTTTGAGGTTCCCACTGCTGCTGCTCAGCCGGCCTGGCTCAGTCCTGCAACTCTTCCCCTTAACAAAAAGCTCTGTGGTGGGGGACAATTTAAAAACAATCCATGCAGTCCTGAATTTTGGAGCCTTCTGAAATTCAATGCCAGCCTGACACAGCTCTTCCTGTACTGCTCATCTACGGACTAAAGTCCAAGAGAACAACTTCCATGCTAACCACAGAGCCTTCTTTTTCAACACAGGATGTTTTCAAATTGTGAGGCAGTGCCTAGAATGCATGGCATCTGAGGTGGTCCTTGGAGTGGACAGTGAAGCGGATGCGGTTTTCATGTGGACATAACAAATATCTGCTTCCAGCTTCTTTTGGTCAAGGAGCCTTGGGAGTGGAGGGTGTGAAGATGAGCTGCCAGGACTCCCTTGGCACAGACACTGAATCTTGTGGCTTGAAACGTGAGCTGCATTCTCCTGAAAATTGTAATGGTTCAAAATGGTAACTGCTGGGCTTAAAGCCCTGCCTCAAATCTGCCTCAAACTGGGAAAAACAAGTTGCCTTCTTCAATTCTGCCCTCATTTATTCATTTCTGCCTTTCAGGAGGGCAGGCAACACATATGCATACCACTTGTTTGAGATATAAAACCATAGATGGTTTGTATTTGAAATCAGTGCAACAACTCCCCTGGTTTTAATTTACATACTCTTGGGCTGACATTTTAAATTCCTGGCAGAAATGTGGCCACGCTAAGAAACTGCTAGACCCAGACAGTATTGAATGATATATGAGATGGTTGTTCTGCCTCTGCCTTGAATCTATCTATCAATTAGCATTCAAAGTCTCTTTTGAAATACAGTCAGACTTTTATTACTGTAATACAAATTTGTGGTCTAGCACATGCCTTTTCATTTAAAAAGAAGCCAACATCTGAATAAACAAAATCACTGCACTCCCAGAAGATGCCAGAAAGGCTGTAGGCTCTTTTTCATGGACTTAGCATAGGCTCCAGGAGTTTCCTGGTATATAACATAGAGACCACAACTGAGCTTTGAACAAGTGCAACCAGGCAATCTGGCCCCCTGGTTGCAGCAGTGGCTCAGCTTTCTAGATTCATTTTGCAGTGACTAAAAATTAAACTATTCAACTCATCCCATAGAAAATATGAAAGATAGAGGGATTTATCGAGTTTGCCTCTCGTGTGCAGAGTTGGGGGTGGCAGGATTTTTTTGTGTGCGCATTGCTGATCCCAAAGTTCTGTGTTAAAGTCAATTTGCATTTGGGAAAAAGATGAGGGGAAGAAAAGCCTTGCGTTTTGTGTCCTGTAGGTGATTAAAGCCGTGGAGGAAGGCTATCGCCTGCCAAGTCCCATGGACTGCCCTGCTGCTCTCTACCAACTAATGCTCGACTGCTGGCAGAAAGACCGCAACAGCAGGCCCAAGTTTGACGAAATTGTCAGCATGTTGGACAAGCTCATCCGTAACCCGAGCAGCTTGAAGACGTTGGTTAATGCATCAAGCAGGTACAGACTCAGCCCAGAGCCATTTCTCAGAGCAAGCTCCTTGTCTGAACACCCACCCCTAGGGTTGGATTCCCTCTGATTATTTAGCCTGCGTGTGTTCGTGGGTGGATGTTCCTTCAGCTTCGTTATGTCCAGGGGAGTTGACTCAAATCAACTTTTTCTGTTGCAGTTGGCAGCCAAGTGAGCACTTCACTTGCTCTAAATGCAGTGCTGCTACTACAAAGAAAATTACCATGGTCTGTCTTTCAGAAACAGGAGCTTCAGCAGTACTTTGTTACAAAACTACCTGTGCTCTACCACAAGGTTAGAGAAGGCAAGACTTGAGTGCATGAGGTAGACAGTAAATACTGCTCCAATTATCTGCCTGTTGACTTTATCTTGTTAATACAAACGAAGAGTGTCTCTTGGGGAAGCTCTTAGGATGTGCAAAGCTCATGGATGTCCAGGTGCATCCTTCCACAACCATTCCCAGGCATGCTAGCCACCGCTACAAGTTGTGAGAGTCTTGGTAATGGCAAGAGGAGGTCTGTGGTTCCCAAAGTGCTGCGCACAAACCCTTTGCTAAAACCACACTAAGTGAATAGAACAGCCAGTTTGTATTTAAATGTGAATCTGAATAGCTACACAGCTACAAGTAGGGTGAACACAGTCAAGAAATAAAGCTGCATTTGGGGAGAAAGAGCTAAATAGTCTTGGAGAGGCTTTTTCTACTTTCACTGTAAGCACACAGTTACTTTTGAGCCATCGGTGTTGCTAATCACATAGTCCCTTGCAAGGTCATAAAGTTATATATATACATACATACATACATATATATATATATATATAAATGCTGCTTCACTGATGGCAGCAGAGTTCCCCTGATTAACAATGGAAAAGGCCCTTCAGAAAAGTTTATTCTCAGAGGAGGGACAAAACAAGATACGTTGTTTTCTTTGAACAGGAGTGAGGGAGACAAGATTAGGTTAAACTGGTGGTATGGACCAAAGCAGATGTACTGCTGTGAGCTTACAGTCATTTGTCCCCACACCTTCCAAGTGAGCCTTGCCAGCTGCATGTGGCACATCTCACCTGCTGCAGCTGGACATCCCTATGGTGGCATGTCCCTGCGCATGGCATTTCGTGCACTGAAAGAGAAGAACCTGAAATCTCTGTTAATTTTGAAATACAAGATAGATCTGGTTCCTCGGGCTATTTTACATGTACCATTTACCATCTGAAGAAGAAATTATTCTTATTAGCAATTAGATGTAATGCCAGTGCCAGCAAACCTGCAGGAAAAGGTTTATGACAGCATAAAATATGTGAGGTTTCTCTTTTATTTTCAACTCAGAACAGTTATTTTCCAGGCCTGTTATGTGGTGGTTCCTGCACTCTTTCATACCAAACTCTTATGCCATGAGGAAAATAGGCAGGAAACCATTTCCTTGAGCTGCTAAGCACTTTGCTGATGTTTTATTCCATGAATGGGTCTGTGCAATTCCAAACCTCTCTTTTCCAGAGCTGCTGTGGGTATTTTTGATATGGATGGAGCACCTGAACAGTCAGGCTTTGGGGTTGTGTTTCTATTCTCATAGATTGCTGTGCCCAGACCATAGTAATTCCAAATGAATCATAATTTCAATACAGAGCAGCTGTAAAGGATTTTTTTTGTATATGTAATGTGTTCTTTATGGAAATTCTCATTAATGCAAATAAGGGAGGAAGTCACTCTCTACATTACAGTGTGTGCTGTGATATCACTAGGTACCTCCTGACATTAGTGATGAAAATCCACTTCTCATTATGATTACTTAGGAGTTTTGAATTTCTCATGTGTATAAAATGTTATGGGAAGCCATTATGTTCTTGGTACTGCAAGTATTCACATTTTATTAGACCCTTCAGCATTGCTATTAAATAAACAAATAATACTAATGTGCTCATAAAATATATGAAGATTCCTGAAGTGCTATAATAATATAATATCCCAGCTCTCCTTCCAGTTGAAAAGTCTTTTAAGTGTAATAGCCACCATCGGAGGCTGACCCAGAAAATGTTTTTTTTTACCTGTGGGTAATAATCTTTACACAAGGCTTGTGTTAGCTGTGTGTCCCGTTTTACAAAGCAGGGAACAAATCTAGTTTCTTTCCTGGCTGACCTTGGACAAGCCCTCTTTGCTCTCTGCACATCATTAGTGGGGTGGTGGACCCTGCTTGTGCCAGGTACTGTATCGGTGCTCCTGCCGCGATGAAGGGTTATTATTTGCCTGAATTGCTTCTTCCGTGCGTGGCATAGCTGAGCAGCAGGGAGCAATTGCCGTGGCAGGGTCTGGAGTGAGGGTGTGGGGGCAGGAGTGTACCTCGGTTTGCAGGGCTGGAGCGTGGCTGGAGCATTGCTGCTCTCTGCAGGCTCGTTGGATGCTGTCGGCATCCGAAACCCCCCCGTGACTCTGCGGGAGCAGCCCCTGGACTGTTAATGCTCCCTGGACTCTTTAACAGCTGCCTGCCATCGATGGCCGCTGCTGGGAAATGTAATTTGGGTTTCAGCTTCCAGGCTCTGCGCTATCTTAAGTTAATTATGAGCTCTAAAGGCAGAGGAAGAGAATAAAAGCAGGAGTCGTCAAAGTGAAGACTTTGAAGTAGGAGTGACTGGGGGAGCCTACTTGTGGCTGAGAGGTAACTGGGACAGATGCCAGTCCTCTCCTCCTCTTTCTGCTTGTGGTGAGGACCTGAAATGTCAGGAACGAACTGAGGAATGGGTGAGGTTGCATGTGAGGTGATGTGTTTGATACATTGCATATCAAGCCTGCTGGGAGGATTTAGGCTGCAGCAATCACTGAAAATGGGACAAAAGAATCATCTTTACCATAAAAAAAATGCAAGCAACTCGAGTCATGTTGTGTACATCTCAGTGCTGATTCTGTTTGCTTCTTTGTTTCTGCTTGTCTTTAGAGTGTCAAATCTGTTGGTAGAGCACAGTCCAGTCGGGAGTGGTGCCTACAGGTCGGTGGGTGAGTGGCTGGAAGCCATCAAAATGGGCCGATACACGGAGATCTTCATGGAGAATGGATACAGTTCAATGGATGCAGTGGCTCAGGTGACCCTAGAGTGAGTAGTGTCCAGTTCATTTTCATCTCATTTTTTGGAATTGCAATGGGAGGAGGGAGGAGAAAGACAAACCATTCAAAAACATGCAAGGATGGGGCTGCAGAAAGGGAAAACTGTTTGCAGTCAGCAGTTTCCCTTGTAGCATCTCTATTGATAACAAGTGCAGGCAAGAATAAAACTTACCATCACTATACTGGCAGCCAGTACTCTGGCTCCTTTACTCATAGAAATTCATGCATGAGTTTCTGTAATTGCCAGGCAGTATCTTGACACAATTGCAGTTGATTATTTGGGGTTACCAACAAAATAAACCCTCTACCCTACTAGTAAATCTATAGGTGCTAGAGTCCCTCTTGAGATATCCTGGTTTCACAGAAGATGAGCTGGTTTCAAGGCTGATCTGGATATAACCAAGTGAACAGTGAAGCCCAGAAAGGTGTGGAAATGGTGTTCAGCATTAACGGAAATAGATAACAGCTGATGCCAATGCAAGAGCATCGGCAACCCACAGTTCTAGAGGACAGGCTTCCTGAATAAGACTCTTTCTTCTGAATGTGCCCTTGGTTTTTGCACGTGGGTGTGACTGCAGCTGGGGCAACAGCCTTCAAATGACTTGGTAAATGCCTCAGGGCTGCTCATTTGCTATGCTCCACCTTTAATTGCCTGCCTGGCTTGTGTAATTGCGTCAGTACTTTCCTGCTGCTGCCCGTGCTGTCTCAAACTCGCCTCAAAGCCTGCCTTTCTAGCTGGGTTAATTTGAGCTTAGTTTACTGCTGGCATTAAGGCAGAATGGGAAGAATTATACTCCGCTGCTTTGGAGGAGGTTGTGTCTCCTCTGACCACATGCAGATTGCCAGTGCACATACAGAATTGCTGCTGAGGACTGAGAATAAACCAAGAAAAATCCCCCCCACCCCACAGCAGCATTTCCTCCTGTCTGCTACAGTGCTTGCTGTGGAGCTCACCGTCCAGCACAGGAGTGTGATGCAGTTTGGTGACATCTCCATGGAGTTCAGTTTTCCATTACATACATGGAGGGAGTGCAGGAGCGTATCCGCTCTCACTCTGATTTTATTTGCTCCACTCACATCATCAGTATTTGCCCCTTACACCTGGACTCACCCAGGCTTTTTTCAGCCATTCACATGAAAACCCTGAGCTAGGGATGAAATCCTCCCTAGCAACTGTCTGGGAAATCGGGGTGCATGGATTCTTACCTGGATCCTCTTTTGAGCTCCTGGGACCCTTACATGCTGTTCCCCAGCCTTGTCCTGCAATTGTGTGTCATGTTACTTGGGCTTTTGAGGACTCCACCGTTTAGACTGATAATCTACAAACACTGACCAAGGAAGAGTCCATCTCCAGGTTTGTCAGAGTCCGCACAGCAGAAATAGCTAGCCAGAGGTTGAGTGGGAAGAAGGGGGATAGGATGAAGCAGTAATTTAAGAGAAAAGGAAAACATTGGACTACTCCCCTCTACAGTACCACCCCAATCTTATAACCAGAGCAACTTCTGGGAGAAAATGCAGATTGTATAAAATACATCACAGATGTATTGCTGTTTGGCTCAATTAGTCATATCAAAGAAGAAAATTATGCTTCTAGCTTGTTCCTCTTTAGAATTTTCTGCAATTTCTAGAGCTCTACACAAAATGCTCAGAAGCAAAATGCTTTTGTTTGGGTCACAGAAAATGTTGACTTGAAGCCCAAATTAGTGGGTGTTTTCAACAGCAAATTAGAAGTTTACTTACTTGTGTAACTTTAAACAATCTTGCTATCCCTCCTACACCGTCTTAGCATCCCATGCTGCTGACAAAAGTATTCCTAACTTCCAAATTCCTAAAGTGCAACATTTCAGATTATGAAATAAGATATTTGACTTTAAAATTTAACTATTTCCCTATGTTTATTCTTCGGTATTCCAGAAATTTCAAAAATGCCCCCCAAAATCTTTTCAGGCTACGCAGAAAGTGCTTTAAAATTGTGATTCTGATTGGCAATGAACCAAGAAACCCACTACCTGCACAGTTCTAGCCAGAAAGGCAAGTTGGTTTGAAAGTCTTTAAATAAAAGTATAGCTGCCAGAGATGCTCTGACCCTCACCAGCTGCCAATCTCCTCGAAGGCCCCCTCACCAGGTCCCAGGATGTTCTCTATGGCACAAATGTCATCCTGCTGGTCCCAGTGGAGACAACATGTCTGAGCTGCTCAGCTTCAGCTTTCTTCTGGGCTTTTAGAACAGCAGAGCAGTGCAAAGGAACTGATGCCTGGCAGCCTGGGGAGCTTTGGGGGTTTTTTTAAGCTGGGAGGACACATTTTATGGATCCATCTTCCATTTCAGTTGAAGCTGAAAAACAGGTTGAAACCTATTCCAGCTAGTTAGTTATCCATGTCAGCAAACAAATTCCCCCTCCCCACCCCAGATGCCTGTGGACAGAGATTCTTGCAGGGATACCTGCTTGATTCTTCTCTGTCAGCCCACACACCTTTGCATTGCAGAGGTGGCTTGGCAAGAAGGCTTGACCCCTCTCAGGTCTGTTTTTGGGAAAACTGTGGAAGATTAATCAAAAAGCCAAGTACTCATCCAAATCAAAACTTCTCTCATCCCTCTCAGATACAGTAAAAAAAGAAAAAACAGCAGATTCTCAGCTGTTGAAAAAAGAGATAATATCATAGCAGCTTAAGAGGAAAAGTGTCATGTATTGAAGTCCTGAGCTCAGGCTGATGTAAACTGGCAGATTGCCCTAAAAAAATTAAGTAAGGGAGAAAAATGGCTCCTAGTGGGCTCAGCTGAGACTCTCGTGGGTTCTCCAGAAAATAAGCACCAGAACAAGCAAAGTTCTTTAAAGGTTGATATACTGAGAGGGGTTGGTTTTCTGGAGGTTTTCATTTTTTTCTCCCTGTAAAAGGGAAAACCAAAACATTTTGTACTCTACAAAGGAGAATTCAGGTTAAATGTTCCTTGTCATTTTTAATGGAGGCAACTGTTCTGTATATTCCAGAGCTGGGACTTGGGGGGATCGGGTGAAAAGATGATCTGAACATCTGAAAGTAGCTTGCTTTCCCCAAATGACATCAGTAAAACAGTCTTCACAATTTAAGAGGTTGCCTTCAAATACCGTCCAAAATGATCTTCACCAAATTCAAACCATGCAGGAGACAGATGTAGAAATTAGATTGATAATTGCTGCCAGAAAAAGCAGGGGAAAAAACATATGATAAATGTAAAGAATGTCTAAAATCTACTGAAAAAAACTACTAGTGCTGTAGGAGGAGTTGGCCATAACCACTGGCAGGACTGGTAATTGTGGGTGCCCAGCTCGTGGCTTCTTTACAGGACCTGGTTGAGAGAGATGTTCAGCATTTTTTTTTTAATCCTCCCTCCCCTGACATGAAAAGCAGAATCCTGATTACCACTCTGATTCTTTCAAACTGATGGCTTGATGCATTTATTCCAGGAAAGAGCAGTATTAGTGACAAATTTCTGAAAGCAAAAGATTAAAAATCTAGAATTGATGAATATCACCCCAAGTCCTAAGCTCTGCCTGCCTAAGCAAAGACCTGAAAATGTATGTGTTCAAACAAAGAGTGATTTCTACATTTAGCTCTAATTCTTGCAAAGGGATGAATCACCTTGTGAAAAGTGGAGCCTCACCCTCCACCCTCTCTTTCCAACTGGATATCAGACTTGAAGGGAACCTTTCCAGTGGACCAGACCTGCTCTTTAAACTTGTGGACCACCTAGTGACTTTGAGTGTGTCTGGAGCTCTTTCAATCCACTGCAAGAATAACTTTACCAGGACAATACTCAAGAATAGATAGATCCATGACATGAGTTTCAGTCTAACCCTTGACTGGACCAATTACTAACCATGTGGACTACATATTTTCACCTTTTGAAAGATCTGTACTCACTGAATCTCAGGACACCCTGTTGTTTGTTATTAGATGAAGAGCTCTGAATATTTGTAATAATATGTGTTGTGTTGCTTTGCATTGTATATATTTTTCTTCTAAAATAAAATAAATTATTTATTAAAAGTTATACTGGATGAAGAACATTTAAGAGTTCACCTGCTCTAGATGCTTATTCATAACCTGAAATCTCAGTCCTGGGATTGTGATGCTGTGTCTGCTTCTGAACAAATTCTCATCTTGTAATCAAGTAGAATGGGAATTACGAGTAAGAGCAGATGAACTCTTAAAATTTTTTAAGTCTTCATTTCATGCAAGAGTCCCTAGCAAGTGGATTCCTCTCTCTTTAGCATCGTCTGAAGGTCTTTGAGGTTCTTCTTGTTTCCCCTCATTCAAACTGACAACTAACTAACTCCATGAGTAGTCCCAGTCTGCATGGGCAACTGTAGTTACACCACGTGCAGAAGAGTGGTGAGATCTGCCCTGGATGGGAGGTGAAATACGAAATATCTGTGGTAGGCTGACAGC
Source organism: Aleadryas rufinucha (assembly GCA_013397815.1). Lineage (NCBI taxonomy): Eukaryota > Metazoa > Chordata > Aves > Passeriformes > Aleadryas > Aleadryas rufinucha. The sequence goes on along the minus strand of VZTH01017683.1, from coordinate 621,927 downwards.
TGATGACCACGGAGATCTTTCAGGACTGTGGCCCTTTTGCTTGCATGACTAAACCGGCTGGTGAGGGGGTTGTATTTTATGTGGCAATCCAGTCCTAGTCTACGCTGTGTTTGGCAAACTGGTCCATGGTGTATAAGTAGTTCTATTTGTAAATAAAATGTTTTAAATCTATTTCTTACAACATGGAGACTGTGAATTCAACCCTTGCAAATGGAGGCTATTGCAGGGAAGGGGATACCAAGTTGTCACTGGCATGTTGCAGCTGGGCTTCTGTGCAAGGCCGTGGTAAGAGAGCAGCACGCATGCAGCCGTGTACAGGCTGCTTGGGATGAGCTGACTCCAATTTTCCCCTTTATTTCCTTGGCTTTTTGGTCAGCTTAGGTCAGCTTTTTAATACCTTGTTGACAAGTGATTCAAATTCCTGCCTGCTTTCGTTTTCAGCCCTCCATCAATGAAAGAATTGAAAAGATAAACTTTCTCCCTAAAATAAGAATAAAAGCTGTCTCATGGCTGGGGAGGCCAAGTATTTCGAAGCAGGGAGACGATACAGCACACGGGTGCACGGATCTCCACTGCAGAGGCACACACATAACCCAACACCAGGGGTCAGGTCATTTCCACAGCAAGGAGCAGCGTGGACCCTGATCGCAGGTGTTGTTTGCCCACGGGTCTTGGCTGTGCCTTTTCCTGCAGGGAATGCACATTTTTATTGCAAAGCCCCAGTGGATGTCTGCACACCTCTCCTCTGCAGAGCTGAGCCCAGTGAAATTAGCACTTGGCTGCAGTGACATGAGCCAGGCAGCTCTGGACTGGAGCCTGAAGGCAGTTGTTTTGCAGCCCTTTGGCACAGAAGTTGTTGGGGCTTTTTTGTCCCCAAACCAGCTGGTTTGTGCACCCAGTTCTGTTCAAAATTATCTTCTGCCTTACACTGCTCTAAGTCCTTCAGCACTGGATGCATAGGAGCATGCAATGTGCTGTAAGTCATGCTTGAAACATCAGAATTGAAGCTCCTGCATTCTCTACGCAGTTTTTAGAAAGTTTAGTTGCTGTCTTTGCTATGTGCAAGGTGGCTTTTGAATAAAGCTGCTGATTTTTGCACTTGGCAAGCATCTGGTTCAGGAGCTGTTGTCTTCTGGTTCGTCTTTGCTGAGGTGAAAGACCCCACAGTAGTGTTTTTCCCCTCTGAGGAGTCCCCCATGCTTTTGGCTGGGGGCTTCACATTTGAGAGAATTTGATACTCAAAAAAAAAAAAAAAGACTGGATCCCCTGGTGAGCAGTTAATGTATTGAAACCAGAAACTCTTTTTTCTTCTTTCTCTCTTGTAAATCAATGAGACACTCCTCAAGGATATTGAGTTAAGGGGATACTATCTGGGAAAAAAAAAAGGCTGTGTAGTGAACTGGGTGGGGGGTTTATTAGACTGATTGGGCTGTGTGTGAAAGGCCAAGACATGCGTGCTTTTTCTCCGAGTTTCAGGCTGGTTTTGTTCCGCCATAACATGCAAGAGTGCCAAAAATTATACATCTGTGAAATACATGGTACTGGATTTGCAAAAGAGCTCAGCTTGCACTTTAGACACCTGGGAAAAAAACCCTGATTTTTCAAAAAGTGCCAGCAGAGCAGGACTCAGCAGGGGGAAGATGGATGTTGTCTCTTTTAAAAATCAGGTCCTATACTGTGTTGGTTTTGGGGGTTGGTTTGGTTGGGTTTTTTTCGACCTCTGGTGTGAACTTCCAACTGTGCTGTGTACATAAAATAAATTGCATGTAACAATAGCATTACTTCATTTTCCTTCATTATTAAGATGGCTTGCTGAACTAGTTTCACAATTCAGTGGAGGCAGAAATGAAAGCATGTCCCCCTGAGAAGGCAGACACCTTTTGCAGGTGCTGCAGCCTTTTCTCTGCCAGATAAGGAGCACTGCCGATGTGTCTCATTGACCTCCTTTGCTCTCTGCCCCTTATGTTATGATTTCTCTTTGCATCATCACGAAGCACTGCCGAAAAAGGGTACAATAATGAAATTATATGTTTAGCCTGAAGCAAAAAATCTGGTATTTTCCAAATCAAAAGGCAGAAAACATGACAGTCCTTGGAGAAGAACAGATCTAGCTTCCGGCTTCAACTAGTTTATGTGTTAATGTATTAGCCTTCACTCAAGACTGCTTTTTATTCAAATCAGTGTTCATCTGTGTAATTTGTGGACACGGATGGTTGGTTGTACTTGCACTGGAGTTTCTGTCCAGAATGTGAAGCTGCTGAGAGAGGCATACCTCCATGGGTAGCTTGTGCAAAAATGTTCTGGTGTTCCTTGCACGTGCTCACCTGCAGTCCAGCACACAGCCCTGCTGCGAACTGTAGGCCAGGTTTGCAATCACATCTCAGCTGATGGCTGGGCTCCCAGGTGTTGCAGGGGATTCCCAGCCTTTGCATGGATGCAGCAGCGTGGTTTCCACAAAAAAAGCAGCTGCGTGTTCAAGGTCACATCTCAGTGGCTTTCAGTGGAGAAATTTCTCCTAAAAGACTTGCACACAGGGTGTCAGCAGCTTTGGGATTCATGAGTGTATTGTCAGGAATGTAAGGCACAACTTAAAAACATCCTTAATTCAGTGCACTCAGGAGGTAGAAAGTGAGGGACTGCTATTTTTCTAGTGGAAGTCTTCAGACAAAACACCACATCTCCTATAGTCAAACTGCTTCTCTAACAGTTTCTGTGTCTTGTGCTGGAAACTTGTATGCAACTGTCTTGATGTTTCTTCTGAGCTTTTATTCCTGCAATTTCTTTCTTAACACTTTTCCACCCAGTAAGAAATCTCTGCAATTACACTCTGCCATAACCAATGGCCCTACCTGACTTTAGATGTGTCACTGCATCTGATAACCCAAGGTCCTGCGGTAGTATCTCCAGGAGATGACTTGCCCCACTCCTGTCTTTGGATGGGATAAATTGTACCCTGGAGGTGCCTCTTTTATGCCATTCACATGAAGGTGATTACCTTCATCTATACACCTGAATTTTGGAAGGTGGAGTTGATGACAAACAATCTTTCCTCCTGATCCTGCATTTTACATAAACTATCTTACTTTACAGCTTTCCCGTAATGAGCCCAGTAAGCAGAATCAACACAAATGCCCATGGCTTCTAGAATTCACCCCCCCAAAGAAAAACCAAATGTGGGTTTATGATAAGATTTGAAAAGACCCAAAGGGGAGCTGCTTTGCTAATTCTTGTTGTCTTTAAGGCGTCATCAGGATGGTGGCCATGCTCGAGGCTTTTGCCATTTGTGTTTCTTTGGCTTTCCCTCATCTGAAGAGGAAGAAAGCATGGATTGACCTCTCTCCTCACTGCTCATATCCAAGATCAAATACCAGCCTCTCCCATGAGAAGAGGAAACTGCAGCATGGGCTTTCTTACATGGCTTTTCTCTTGGAAATAGGACTTTTCACGCCTAGCAGAATCCTTGGCCAAAGATGATGCTGACACTTTTCTCTCTGGCCTTTCTCCTTGGCCAGCGAGGTGATCTCATTCAAATCACATCACCTCTCTGAGATGCCGTCAGCCGTAAAAAAAAAAAAAAAAATTACAAATGGGGAAAATAAAACTTGCCAACTAAACTTGGCTCTGGGAGCTGCCAGTGGTAACAGGTAGGCACTGGCGGTGGCAGCAGCGCATGCGGCGCGTGGTGTGCGCGGCGACGTGTGCCTGAGAGGTCCATGGAACCAACGTCTGCTTTCTCCCACAGGGATTTGAGACGTCTGGGAGTGACACTTGTTGGTCACCAGAAGAAGATAATGAACAGCCTTCAAGAGATGAAGGTCCAGTTGGTGAATGGGATGGTGCCGTTGTAACACGGTTTTTAAAGTTGCTTCCTCAAGTGGGTCGGTCCTGCACTTTGTACTCTAGCCCTGAGATTTATTTTGACTAAAAAAAAATCAAGAAAAGATAAAAAGGGAAATTCGGTGGTTTCTGTAACTGAAGGACGTTGGCCTCTGCTGCAGCATTTCTAAAGCAGTGTTTTGACTAAAGTTTTCATTTTCTTCCTATTTGTGTCCTCATTTTCATGAAGTCAGTGTAAGATGCATGGAACATGGAAACGAATCTGCTGTACATGAGGTTAACCAGTCTCTTAAGCTTCAGCGGTGATGACAAGAAGCCTTCCACCACGTGTTGTCTGTACATGGGAGGTACAAATACATATAGCACCTTTATATACTGAATTACGGCAGCACATGGTAATGCTTCCAAGGACTGACTTGAATGGAGGATTTCTGTGGCCATTCGTGGACTCCCAATAGCTGCAGTTTGCTGAAGTGTAACTTCGAGTCTTACTTGTCTACAGAAGTGTATTGAAGAGCAATATGATTAGATTATTTCTCGATAGATATTTTGTTTTGTAAATTAAAAGAAAAAAAAATGCTGTTACACAGCATTAAGTTATAGAGACTAGCATATAAACATGTTGCTTGCTCCATGGCAAATACAATACAGGGTGTATATTTTGTTTTCCTCCTTCTGTGTTATCAAGTTCTTTTTATTTGCTCTTTGGGGAGGATAATACATGATGAAGATGTATATACTGTACAGTTTGCTACTCATCAGGTACAAGATTGGGGCTCTTTCCTTGTTTTGTTCCTCCTTTCCTCCCTCTTTTACTCAAGTCTCCCTTTTGTGTTTCCCCTATGCTTTGTATTTTTGCTGCGGTTTGGTTTAAGCAACACACAAAGCCTTCAGGAGTTTTGATTATGTATATGAGGTAGAAGGAGTTTGCTTAAATAAAAGATGTTGCCCTCGTCTTCCTTTACACCATGGGCTGAGAACAGCCAGAAGAAGCGAAGTAAAACTTCTGGTTCTTGGTGGCCTCCAGCGACAACGTGGCATCGATTTTTCTGTGTCCTGGCCAATGATACCATGGGATTGCCTCTGCACAAGTGTTTTAGCCCAGTAGCCATCACCCAGTGCAGCCATCACCTCTGTACCTAGGGCCCAGGAGACAAAGCACGAGGTGGTTTTAGCTGGAAGGAAGGAATTTTGTTGTTCCTTTTCTGATGATGTGGGTTAAGTCCTGGGGCGCAATGCAGAAATGAGCCCGTGGTCATCCAGCATGGAGATTTTGTAGTGGTGGGAGTGGGATTATTTTTGGAACTGTACTGTCCCAAGCTGTCTCTTGGCATTTTAGGTTTGGCTGTGGACCTGGCCACTTTGGGACAGAGCACAGAGGGGAGGGAAAAGCAGAGTAGCCCAACATGGTCACAGCAATGGCATCCTGAGGGCAGGGAGATGCCATTCATAGGGGCTAGCGCAGCTCAGATCAGGACTTGGTTGTAGCTGGGGTTCAATTTATCCATTAAAGCCCGTGGCTGGTATTTTCAGAGGGCAGCCCAATCCCCTGGGAATCACATCAAGAAGTATTTTGGGGTTGTCCTCCTACTTTTACTGTAGATAGGATTAAACAGCACAGTTAATTTGGTATTCATCGGTTGGGCTTTTATTTTGTGAAGACTTTGATAAAGATAAGGATCTTAAAACAGCTCAGTGGTTTAACCCCCCTCAGCAAGGGTTTGTTGTTTCTGTAAATGTATTGCTTCCTTAGAGTTTGGATAGCATCTTGTGGCATCCTTCCTTAGCAATAACATCAACATACGGCGTTGCTGGAGCTCCCTTCATCCCCAGTGCTGCAGAGCCGAGCCCAAAGAGCTCAAACAGCCGAAAGGAGGCCTGTGTCCTTCATGTCTTGCAGAAACAGGTGTTGCAAGGCACCTTCAGCTGTTTCAAAGTCCTTCTTCCATTTCCCCCCAGCCTTTGGATGAGATTTGCTACAAAGAATGATTTTTTTTTAAGAAAGGAAAGCATCTAGGACAACAGGCTGAGTGGTTTTTTTCTTAGCAGCAGGGCTTTGTTTGCTTACAGCAGGGCTTCTTCAGGCAATATTTGCCTGTTCTGAAATGGCGCCCTCCGCCTCTGCAGGCTACTGCTGAGTTCCTCAGGAATCGGGAGGAATAGGAGGGAGAGGAGCCACGGCGAGGTCTAACAAATCTTGATGGTGTCATTTCTCATCCCCTTGTTTCATTTTGGCAGCCACCGGGCCACAAAAGAGGAAGAGGGTATCAAGACATAACAATTTCGGCACGGAAAAGAGATTTGTCATATATAAATAAGATTATTAGAGCTGTCAGCAGAACAGTCTTGAGATTATTTGTGCCTCCCTGTCTGCAACGCTTGGGAAAATAACATATAGGAAGACAGAAACAACTCATTTCATCAGGAGGAATCGTTTGTTTGCCTGCATCCATTGGCACCACTGAGATGCTATTAGCAAATATGTAGCACTTTCTGCCCATCACCTCCACTCATTCCTTTCCTGTTGGCTCTGTGGGAGGAGTTGAACTTGGTCTTTTTTTTCCTGGGGTCTTAAAAGCAAAATCCCCTTTTCATCATTTGTATTGCTGGGATACCTACCAGATGCTGGAGTAACCTTCAAAATGATGAACTGGTGGAAAACAAAATTGTTCTTAAGCCAGACTGCATTTGTAAATAGGGCACCTCGTCTCGCTTCCTCCAATAAATAAATAAATAACCTTTTCTATTTATTTCAAGAGCTGTTCTTGCTACAGATCTCTGTATTAATAGACTTTGTCTCGGAGCTAAAAATAAAACGTTATTTTAGTAGGTAGGGTCCAAAGGTTACAGCTTGTGTGTCCATGAGCAAATTCCAGAGGCAATGGAGGTTTTCAGTTCCCATCCAAGAACTGCAAGTACTTTGTGTGTTGGGCATGATTGTATGTATGGGGGTACAGCAGAACAAGAGGACAGCAACTTTTTTGGCAGGTTATGTTATTGGAAAGGGCTGTAGGTGGATTTCCTGCCTATGGTAAGTCCAAGCATTTTGCTTTTCCAGCGCAACATACTCTGTTTTTTCCAGTATATTTTGCTGATAATTAAGAGGAAGGTATTTCAAATGATCGAAAAGGTGAAAAAGGCTTTTTTTTGATACAGTTTTTCATTCTGGGAGAAGGAAGTGTCCCCACGAAAGGCTTGTGTAGACAAATGCCCTTTCATTGAGTAGCTTGGAAAAACTACTTGAGCATAAAAAAGGAGGACTGATATAAAAGGGGGAAAAAATCAGTTTAAATTTTTATTTATTCCTCCTATATGTTAATAGTGAGAAGAATAAAAAATGAAGGTAAAAAATTTTTTTGTCTATTCAGTGTTGAATATAATGTAGAAAGTCCCAGTGCTCAAGAAATTGTGACTCCTTGGACTGCTGTGGACTTGAAATTAGATGTTCAGGCATATGTAAAATACATCAGTAGCAGTCTTAAGATTAACACTTAGTTGCCAATCCTTTACTGTAATTCCTTAGAACAGGTAGAGCAGGAGCTGGTGCATCCAGCATGTGCCTCAGCTCTTTGCATCAGTGTTTTAACTCATAGGAGACTCAAGCATTGCTGTATTTATTCCTCCCCTTTCCCCCTCTTTGGATGCTCTCTGTGCATTTTGTTTGTGTACATGGGGTTTTTTGTAGTGTAAGATATGAAATTTNAAACGTTATTTTAGTAGGTAGGGTCCAAAGGTTACAGCTTGTGTGTCCATGAGCAAATTCCAGAGGCAATGGAGGTTTTCAGTTCCCATCCAAGAACTGCAAGTACTTTGTGTGTTGGGCATGATTGTATGTATGGGGGTACAGCAGAACAAGAGGACAGCAACTTTTTTGGCAGGTTATGTTATTGGAAAGGGCTGTAGGTGGATTTCCTGCCTATGGTAAGTCCAAGCATTTTGCTTTTCCAGCGCAACATACTCTGTTTTTTCCAGTATATTTTGCTGATAATTAAGAGGAAGGTATTTCAAATGATCGAAAAGGTGAAAAAGGCTTTTTTTTGATACAGTTTTTCATTCTGGGAGAAGGAAGTGTCCCCACGAAAGGCTTGTGTAGACAAATGCCCTTTCATTGAGTAGCTTGGAAAAACTACTTGAGCATAAAAAAGGAGGACTGATATAAAAGGGGGAAAAAATCAGTTTAAATTTTTATTTATTCCTCCTATATGTTAATAGTGAGAAGAATAAAAAATGAAGGTAAAAAATTTTTTTGTCTATTCAGTGTTGAATATAATGTAGAAAGTCCCAGTGCTCAAGAAATTGTGACTCCTTGGACTGCTGTGGACTTGAAATTAGATGTTCAGGCATATGTAAAATACATCAGTAGCAGTCTTAAGATTAACACTTAGTTGCCAATCCTTTACTGTAATTCCTTAGAACAGGTAGAGCAGGAGCTGGTGCATCCAGCATGTGCCTCAGCTCTTTGCATCAGTGTTTTAACTCATAGGAGACTCAAGCATTGCTGTATTTATTCCTCCCCTTTCCCCCTCTTTGGATGCTCTCTGTGCATTTTGTTTGTGTACATGGGGTTTTTTGTAGTGTAAGATATGAAATTTTCTATTTTTTCATTAAAATAAAAACCTTTGACTTAACAGCAACACCCAGTTGTGGATCACACATACGCTTGAGCCCTCAACTTTCCACAAAGCATCAGGATTTTCCCCCTTGGAAAGGAAACAAATTTGCTGTATTTTTTTTTTTCCTAAACACAGATTTGGTGTTACCCTTGTGGTTCCTGAGAGAAAGAGAGGCCTTTGGGATGAGCGAGACATGCAGACCCACATGAATGCATCCTGCCTTGTTACAGGCTGTTCCCACTTTTCTCTGTTTTGGGGGTAAAATACGCTTTTTTAGTCTCGTTTCTGGGGTAAAGGGCCTGCCAAACCAACCAGGCCCCAGAGCAATCCCTGACCACATATCCCTCAGAAATACCATTTTTTGTGATTTTTTTTCTCCCAAAATCTGATTCTCTCTTAATTTTTTTTTGAGTGGAACCCCAGCAAACCCATGACCAGCTGGAGCACCCCCCACCACATCCCCTGCTCCATGGATTTGGGGGCAACCACATGCTGCAGAGGGGCATGGGCCAGCCTTAAAGAGAGCTGAGAAAAGCCAAAGGTGGGAGAGGCCAAGGGTCAAGGGGGAAAAGACTGACGTGGGAAAAGTCTTAATGGAGGTGGTGGTGGCCAGCCACCATGTTCTTGTCCACTGCTGGAGGACAAAGGGAAGAGGTGGGGATAAGGATACTGTTTCTCCTGACACAACAGGAAGCTGTGGCAGATGATGGGTAGTGGTGCACTCACACCGTGGCCAGGAAAGGCATGATAGGCTGGGACAGCAGGGGAATGCTGCCTTATGTATTAAAGGGAGCACAAGGTCAATTGGGTTAGCAAATTGAGGTTGTCAGCAACTTGGATAAAATCCCTCAGAATTGACCTGCCAGTCCCCACTCAGTGTTTTCTCGTTCGGGGTTTGTCTGCTGCTGGACCACGATGGTGGCAGATTCTGTATGGAATCAGAGGGGCTCTGAGGACAGAGGGAAGAACTGTTAATTTGTCCATTGCATCCTTGATAGCTTCATGGAGGCAGAGAGCCTGCTAAGGGAAAAATACAAACATGGGGAAACTTCCAATAAATATCAGAGCTGGCTGCAAACTCCTTCCACAATGTTCCATTTTAAGTGAGAACTCAGGAATTAGGCAATTTCCATGGGCCTTTGTGTTCAGATTGGTTTGGGACCAGCTCTTACACAAATCTCAAATCAGTGTTTGCCTATTATTTTCCTCTGCTGGGCTCAGAGTGAGAAAAGGCACTTGAACTTTGTGGGCACCAGCTAGTAAATTTACCTGCCCAGAAAGGTAAGGTGCTTTACCTTCAAAGTGGGTCCTTAAGCACGTGCCTGACTTATTTTTTGGGTGGTTCTTCTGCACAGCCTCTGTCTGGTCCCTGAATAAATGCACAGCTGCATCTCGAGTCTCAAACACCATCTCTCGTGAATGTTTAACAGGCTGTGCTCAGGGTAATATTCTCTGCATCACTCTTGTTTTCAGTAAAGCTGAAATGAGCTGCAAAGCAAGATGACCCCTGTGCTGGAGACATTGCAGGGCAGCTAAACGGTAACTTGGTCTTACTTTCCTATCCAGTAATATAAAAATGGGGCTGAAGGGGGCTCTGAACCTCTCCCCTCCTCTACCAGCCTGGAAGGGTTCAAGCCTGTAATGCCAGAATCCCCAGAGGATGCCGTGGCCCCAGGGCAGGAGCAGCGGGGAGGCTGCTCCCCATCACCCCATGAAGCTGAGCTGCCATGCAGAAAGCAATGCAAGATTTATGAAGCTGTGGGGAGAAAGAGTGAGGGACTCTTCATGTATTTTTCATGGGCTGAACTGCATAAATAGCATGCAATGCATAAACTGTGACTGGATACTTCCACCAAAATAAAAAAAAAAAAGGGACCAGCAAGCAGAAGCGATGAAAGAACGAGATAGATTTATTCAAGTCAACAGGGCCTGCTCAAAGTCACCCTCAGGTGCATTAAGAAGCAGGCAAAACAGCACAACCTCATCCCAGAACAATTCATCTTTGCCAACATGAGGAGGGACATGGACCTCGAGGACTGGAGAAGGGCACACGTCATTCCTGCTTGGTAAAATGGGTGGGTGGGAGGAGAGAAACCACCTTATCTGCGATGTCTCCAGTGTGCTGTGGGACTTACGGAGATGCTAGGACAAACTATTGCACCAGCAGACAGGTCAGTGTGGAAAGTGAATGACACTGGGGCACAGAGAGAGCTCTCAGGATGAGGTAACGCTGGGAAAAGAGGACACCACTGGAAAACTCAGTGCAGGGATGAGTGCTGAAAAGGTGGTGTTCCCTGTAGCAGTTCCCTCAGCAGGTGCACGTGTGCTTCCAAGTGTGCAATTTTACTAATGCATCTGCTGCCAGAGCTCACACCTCAGGTACATGAACACAGGTATCGAAACAATCCCAGGCTGAGATTGGGATTGGGAAATGGGAACCGGAGCAGCATGGCAGCCAGCAAAAAGCTTTGCTCGTTTTGCAGCCGTGACAGCAGGCCAGGGTGTGTTTGCAGTTATTGCATGCCATAGGGTTTCCAGGGGAAAAAAGTCTTGGAGAAACAGGTGTGAAGTGTGTGATGCTCACTGAACGCACCCGTTGACTCTATAACGTGACTGCCAGTGGGAGCATCTGGTGCAAATCCTTTGGGAGCTGCTGGATATTGGTGGCTGCAGGCCCCAGCCTTACAGTGACCTTTGACAACCCATTAGCATATTTTCCTCTCAGAATGTCCTATGAGCCAGCCATGGAAGGAGAACAAGGCACCCGTGTAGGTGATTTTCTTACCCCTTCATTTCCTCACCTCTGGCTGGGGTCAGCTTAATTACTCATAGCATCAGCAAATTGAGTGTAAGAAAAAAAGGTGCTTTCTTACACTGGCGTGCTGCTTTCATAACCTATTAACAGCTCTAACCAGGTTTTTTTGACCCCAAAACTCTTCAAGCTCCCCCTTAAACGGCCAGCGGATGCATTTGTGCTGGTGAAGATGACTTATTTCTCTCAAAGCTTATTTTTTTAACGACAAAACCGAAAGAAAAATCTTCCAAGCTGAAAAATAAAAAAGCAGCAAAACTGTGAGATAGGCTGCCTGCCGTTTTCTTGGTTTGCTCCCAATAAAGACCATATTTATTACAAGAAAATAGAAATCCTATGGATTTCTCTTCTGAGGTGCTGTGTTTCAAGCTTGACATTTAAACATGAAACTCCAGGCTCTAAAATTTAATCATTTACTCCTCAAGAAATATGGTGTGCGGAGCCGCTGAGCAAAAGGGCATGCGAGGTAAAAATATTTCATTGGGAAAAAAAAAAGGAAGATAGGGAAAATATGTGTTCATTAAAAAAAAAAGATAGGGAGCAGCCTCTCCCATCCAGTGGGCAAAATGCTGTCAAAGTGGCATCCTGTGGTCCCTCTCCATGAGATGTGTAGGAACTCAGGACTTACTCAGGGCTTGCTAATATCCTTCAAATGGGGTAAAATTCATGGTTGGATCCAGTTCTTGGAGGAGGAGGGAGAAGGAGACGTACATGTATGTATGGAGATATACATGTATAGATGCCTGGCTATATATGCACACACATGCAGAAGCACGGGGTGATCATCTCTTAATTAAGACAAGAACTGGGGCATGGCTAATCAATGGTGAATGGCAGCAAATAGCCCAGGAGTGAGACTGGACTGGGCTGAAAAGAGTGGTTTGGGCCAGGCACGGAGGGGGGGATAGATGGAGATCATCAAGGTTTGGCACTGGGAAGGATTTGGCCTTCATTGGTGTTCCTGTCCCAGGAGGAATTAACGACCCGGGCAGGAGAGGAGGGAGGCAGTGTAGGGTGGCTGCAGAAGGGATGGGAGTTCTCACTGGTGCTAAACTCCCACCAAGTTCCATCCCACTGGGCAGTCACCGGGCATCAAAGCAGGGAAGGGCAGATTGAATGGACTGGATGAAGGGGCTGAGAACATGCACTTGGCAAGAAATGAGGAGAAATTAGATGGAGGGGAGCAACAGGCATGGCTTTCATCCTGGCTTGGCCATTGCTTTTGGGCTCAAAAGTCACTCACAGACCTAAAGGTCAATCCACAGTGCCCAGATGGGAAAATAATATGTTTATCTGGCTTGGAAACAATGGCCCTTTTGGGGGGTTTTAGTATTTTGGAGTGGAAAAACAGGCTTTCACAGCCAGAGTTTGTGAGCAGCTGAGTGTACACTGAGCCCTACACAGGCACTGGCTTGCTCAGCACCAGCTAAAACCTGGGTTTGGGTGACTTTAGGTCTTGAACATGCCCAGGTGGGTCCTTCCCTTGGCCCAGCAAGGGGAAAGGGAAGCATGAGTGGTCTCTTCACCCCTTTGAAATCCAGGGTTTGGAGAACAGGACTGTACAGCCAGAATCTTTTTGTAGCAATAACTACATGTATCCCAGAGAAAACAATAAAATAAAATGAATAAATAAAATAATTGTAAGTATTCTCAGTAGGGAAAGGTTGTTGGTTCTGGCAGAGGCAAAGTTGGGCAGTCCCTCGGGAGGGGAGTGCTAGAGGTGCAGTGTCCCAAATCAATATGAACAGTTGCTTCAGGGCACAGAAATCGGCCCTGCAAAAACTTCATCCCTCTCCCATCCCTGAGGGCTGTGCTTCCTTGCCTCCTATTTTTTATGCAGCAGCCAAAGAGATTCTGAATCCTTGGCCCCCGCATTTGCATCCCACGCTGGACTGCAGCCAGGGTCAAAGCCCTCGTGTACTGTCCATCCCTCCCTAGCACCCCGAAACTGTGTGATTGCTTCATCAGGGAAGGCAATTAGCATTCAAGTGCTGCTGTTAGCACAATCAGGAAGACAAAAGGCTGACAGCAATCGCTGCAAAGCCGGGGCCCTGGTCAGAAATGTAATGAAGAAATAAATTATGGCAAGAGAGCACGTTCAGATCCAGACTTCGGCTGCAGAGGGTACGAGGGCAGGAAAGAGCCCTGCCTCCTGCTAGTTTATCATCCACACTCCAGAGATCCTCATGGCTGTAACCGATAAGCAGCTGATAAACAGCTCAGCTTCTTCAGGAACAGAAGCATTCCTGCAATGAGTGGCTGAGACCCCCAGGTACCAGCCAGGGATACTGTGGGTCGTCTTGGCACCACATCCTAGTTCTTTAAAGCCAGACCTTTCCCTTGAAAAACTCAGCTTATCTCAAGGTGCTGTTATGTCTTTGTGACAGAGGGGATTTAAGCACCCCAGGGTTTCGCAAGCCGCGGTCTGGGGACAGTCACACCCCAGTACTGCTGAAAAGGAGGGGAAAGAACCCCAAAACAGATAAAACCTGACCACTGGAAGCAGGTTTGGGTATAAAAATAAGACTTTTAAAAGCCAGATAAGTATCCCAGTGATCCCTGTAAATGTGGGAAGTCTGAGTACAGCTTGGGAAGGGAAGGACCCGGTTGTGGCTCTGTCTATGCAGCCACATTGGGCTCCCCGTGAGCTAAAAAAACAAAGAAATAAAAAAGCAAACAGACAAACAAAAACAGGCAAAAAAGGGAAAAGGCAGCCAAGCGAAATGCCTCCATCAGTGATGGCATTGTATGGGCATCTGGTCCCTGAAAACGGCAGTGTTATCTCAGTGTAAGCTCTTTTTTCAATATTATTCACCTATTCAAGGGGAGCAAACACCTTATTGTCTAAAAGAAAGATGAAAACAAAGGTTGCTGTGCTCCGGGTTATTTTTTACACCACGGAAACATCCCACCAATGAAGCAGTGACTGTAGGAGCTGATAAATCAGGAGTCAAATGAAAGAATGGGGGGTTTTGTTTCCCCAGCCCCGTGATTTGATTTGATTGGAATTAGCTTCATTTGAATCTGACCCTTAGCAAAGCCCTTTTATATTCACCAGGTTTACCACAGGGCACTGCAAATTTCCCAGCTTTGAGACGTGACAGCGTCAAGGGAGGTTATAAAAATATATGAGAATATTTTTTAAAAACATACAAAATATATGTGTAATAAAAATTTAAAAATATAAAAGCCTTTATCAAACCAAATTTAATGCTCTAGAAATATGATCTTGTGCTTCCCCCAGACAAGAGAAAGCTACAGAATCTCTCCAGATGGGCTGCACTGAGGACTTGTATTTGTGTGTGTCTGAGGGGTGCAGAAAGGGAACCGAACTTGTGCTAATAAGCAGCTACTCAATATGCCTTGATGAGTGAATGTATTCAGAGTCTATAGAGAGCAAAGTGTGCTGCAGCGAGAATGGGAGATTATTCCCCTCATATGAATTTGCCGAAGTACAGAATAAACATCTATTTTTTTTTCTGCTTTCCCCCTTTTTCTAAAGCCCAGCTGTCTGTTAATGCATATAATGATGGTCCCTCCAGGGACCAAGCCTGAATTCCCATTCATATGCAAAAATCATAAGTGAGAAACTTTAGATTTGGCCCAAATAACAGTGTGCACTTATCCCAGTGAAGGAAATTCCAGCTTGCCATATTTTTCCTGCTCAGTGCATGCCAGATGTCAAAAAAAAAATAGAGGGGGATGGTTATTCCTGTGTATGGAGCCAGAGCTGGCAACAAGGAAAGGATGCTTCTGGCATGTCCGTAACATGCCGCCTCCACACAGGAGTATGGAGCAAGGGAAAGCTGGGGGGGAATTGTCTTGCTCATATGGCCACATTTATGTTGAACACCAAACCTCCACTGAGGGTGTTGTGTTGACCCTGTGAAAGGCAATGGCTGTGTCACAATGGGATGCATTTAGGGAGAGAGAGGGGGAAAACAAAGGTCTGAATATGACAGCAAAGGGGCTGAGGCAACTGGGAAAAACAGGTATTTGTGCAAAACCAGCTCCTGAGTACTCTTTTTCAAGTGGACTGCTCAGTGCTTGCACACTGGTCAGCACAGCCTCCCTGAAGCCCTGCCTCAAGCTGCCCTCCAAGAGCCTGCCAAATGTTCACATTAAGGAAAGCAAAGGCTTAGGAAGCTGTTTTTAGGCTTCACCAAACCATTTTGCTTTTAAAGGAGGCCTCTGGCATGGCAAGAGAGACCACGCTGAGCAGAAAGAGCAAAGCAATGCTTTGCAGTGACGTTTTGCTAGAGGCAAAGCATTAGAGCAATGCTGAGGCTCATCCCTGGGTGATGGGGATGGGGAATGATCTCATTTTGGGGAGAAATAGCTATAAACAGCTGGATTGTTACTGGAAAACAAAAACCTCCAAATATTCCTCCTTTGGGAGGCTCAGGCATCACTGCGGGGTTATTCTGGGGAGCTGTGTGGGTCATGTGTGACAGGCAACTCATTTTTCATGCTGGATACCTGCCTTGGGATCATGTGCTTTAGAGAGAGGAAGTGATTTAGGAGGAAGGCAGTCAAATGCATGGGATTTTTCTTTTTCCCCAATAAAAAGAAAGGGTCAGGAGAGTATTCCTTTCCCACTGTCTCAAGATGAATCGGGGCTTCGTGGCGGTGAGGCAGTGGCAGTCTGTTAAGGCACAGGGGGGATTAGGGCTGGCAGGGGGGTGATGCTGAGCCTCACAGCTGGTGCAGGTGCATTTCCAGCCATAAGAAGTAGTAACAGTCCCGGTGGAAACATTCAGCTGCGGTAAGAGCAGACAGAAATCTATTATCCTTGTGAATGCAATGTCAATATTTACAGAGAGAGGTCAAAGAAGAGAGCTCTGCTCAGGAAATGTCAGCTCTGGAGAAGGAGGAGGCATTAGCAGCATTTGCATTCGTGCCGGAGCAATCCCTGCAAAACTCAGGAATATTTAGGAGGTTTTTGACTTCCAGCCCTATTCACCCCATCTTCTTGTACCATTGCATCATCTACTGCAGCAGTTTAGGGCACATCTGCAATGCCTGGAAGCAATGCTGGATGCTTCCTCCTCCTTGGGGGTCACCAGCATGAATGTGAGTGGTGATCCAGTCGTGGTGGCTGCAGGCAGCTTTCCTTATCTGCCATTAGTAGGGTCCTTTACAGAGAGGCAAAGACATGAGGAACAGAAAAATGGCACAGAGCAAAGAACACAGGGTCCAAAAAATCATTCAGGCTGAGCCAGGTTGGTACCTGCAGCTAAGAACCCACCAAATGAGACAGGATTATGGATTTAGATAAAGGATCGCAGAATATTTTTCTGCAATCTTTCTGCTTAGGGTGGAAAGTGCTCAAAATGGGTTTAATCCCTCTTGCACAGTGTTATTAGCACAGGAATGCTACTGCTATTGCTGGTAGCACAGGAGTTCCTGGGCCCTATTAAATGAAGACCAAAAGAGGCTTTGTGTGAGCATGAAAAGGGCAGGCAGAAGAAGCACAGGCAAGAACACAGCCTCAGAAACAGCTTTTTGCAGCATATGCAGTTGCTGCCCACACGTGTTGCCCATGGGAATGACAGGACCCCCAGGTGATGCTTCCAGGTGTGGAAGGACAGGGGAGCATCACCGGCCCGCACAGCAGGTATCCAGCCTTGTGGCTGCTGGGAGGATTGGGTGTTTCCCCATAAAAGGTTTTTTTTTTTCACTAGGGAAGGAGGCTTGAGACATCCCAGAAAAGCCAAAAAACTCCTATGCATTTCCCAAGTAGAAAAATGCCTCTTGCCAAAGACTTCACTTCCTTCCTCCATCATTGGGCTGAGATTTTGCCTGTGACTCTATTTATGCTCAATGAAAACTTCAGGGGCTGGTGGCCTGTGAGGATGTGGGATGTGCCAAGTTCTGGTTTTCACTGGTATTAACATGTACATGGCCAAACAGATGGGAAACCACCCAGTGAGACAGAGCCAGCGATGTAAATAAACATCAGAAACCTCTCCCTGCTTGCTTAGACACTGGTTGCTTTGCCCACATTGGACTGGGCCCAGAGGCAGGAGATGTGGGGAGCTGAGGAGGTCGAAAGTGGGAATTTCCCTGCCACAGCACTGAGTTCAGAGGACAGGGCAGCCCTCTGGGGTGCAGAGCATCCCATATCTCTGTCCCATGTGCTGGGGGTGGCAAAGGACACCTCTGTGGCATGGAGAAAGTAATTTTGGGCTTTCCAGCTCCCTTCAGATTAAATGTTATTGCATTCGGGTGGCATATTTTGGAGCTGTTTCTCTGCTGGCCATTTCACTCCAAACAGTTTAATTAAAAAACCAAAAATTCTGGCAGGTTTATGCTGTTTGGTATTTAAAGCCAGATGATATGGATTTACTCTGCATAGGATCTTGTGATTTGCTTTGTCTGCAGTGTCAGACAGCTGTAATTGAGTTGATATTGATAGTGATTAGGAAAAATAACACTATGTTCCTACCACCTGAGCACGGAGAAGGATATCACCTTGGGCACTCACGTGTGTGTGCCACAGCAGTTCCCTGCAGCCAACAAAATATCCAGAACCAGCTCTGTGAAAATTAAGCCCCACCAGCAGCACCCCTCGTTCCTAGACAGTCTGCAGACGCCTGGGCTGTCTCGCAGCTTGCCCCAGCCCCCTGGCAAACGCAAAGTTTCTTTCGGTGTGGTAATTCCCATTGCCCTCGGGAGATTCCCTGCCGGCCCCGCTCCCGGCTGTCCCGCTGCCGCGCCCCGCGGCGCCGCTCACAGGCGGGGCCGGCCCGGGCAAACCGGGGCAAACCGGAGCAAACCGGGACAAATCGGGGCAAACCTGAGCAAAGCAGGGCTGTCTCCTCCCTTCTCCCCGCGCTGTCCCCGCCGGCATGCTCAGGAGTGCTGGCCGTCGGTCGGTGCTGCCTGTGCCGCCATGGTATGGCGTCGCGGGTGGGTTGTCAGTCACACCCCGGCTCCCGCCCACTCTCCTGGGGAGAAATGGGACGTTTCGGGTGTCTCATCCCTGTTTCTGCCGCCCCTCCTGGGAGTGGATGTACAGCAGGAAGGAGCTGCTGCCAGAAGCACTGGTGAGGGGCCAGGAAGAGCTGTCCGTGCTCGGGAAGCAGCAGGGTTCGGAGGGGCTGCAGCCCCAGGGGCTCTTTGGACTGTGCTGTGCCTCAGGGAGCTCTGGCTGCCCCACATTACTCCCTGTGCACGGACAGACGGACGGACGGGGGAGCCCCAGCCACACCAGGAGCCATTCGTGCCTGAGACATCCACCGTGGGGTGTGGAACGCCCAGGAGAAAGCTGGGCTGCCAGCACTGTGTGTGGCTGGGGACAGCCCCGCCTGCCCCCACCCAGAGACACTGCAGGAGCGCGCAGAGACTTTGGACAGGCAACAGCGGCCACGCTGCAGGGCCGGGGAGGACACCAGAGCTGGGGCCTGCAAAGCAGCGCTCAGAACACCGGCAAGTAAAACCCGTCAGTTGAGAAGAGTTTAAGAACTGAAATAAGGTAAAATATAACAATAATAACAGTAACAGTAATAGAGGAATAAGAGTCAAGGAACACAAGGGATGCACAATGCAGTTACTCACCACCCGCTGACCGATGCTCAGCCAGTCCCTGAGTGGAAATCAGCACCTCCCAGCCAGCCGTCCCTAGTTTATATACTGAGCATGATGTTCCATGGTATGGAATATCCCTTTGGCCAGTACAGGTCAGTTGTCCTGACTGTGCTTCCTCCTGGTTTCTTGTGATTCCTCTTGTCAGGAAAATCCAGAAATGCCAGAGGTTTATGCCAAAAAAGGAGACAGAGGAGTCCTGCAACTTTATTCAAATAAAGGGAGAGAGTCCACCAGGGCACACATGCACCGGGTTTTCTCTCTCGAGGTTTCGGAGGGCGCAGCCTCCTTTTATCCCAAACTCCCGGCCGCATGTTGCCCTCTTCCTTTCCCCATTGACTGAGGTACTGGGAAGGTACAGCCTTCCTGAACCACCTGCCACAAATCCCCTCCTTGAGCCTACTATTTTACCCCAGAGTTCAGAAACTCAGGCTTATGCAGACCCCGACTTCTTTGTTTTGGGAGCCAAACTGTCTGGGCTCTCTACGAACCTGCTGCCCAAAGTTAATAGGGACATGAAGACTCATTTCAAAGACCTTAACACCCATACTTTCATCTATCAAATTGTTTGTAAAGACATTAGCTTTCCTCTCAACCCTTCCTCTCCTTATTTCTTAATTTGTCTTTACAAACCCTAGTTATTATTAACTTAACCCTTTTTAAACACCTGGAACATTTGAAACACCCCCTCCCGACTTTTCCACACCAGGTCCCTGCACCAGGTGTGGTAAAGTACACACAGAGAAGAAAGGAGACAATGACAGTTCATCCTTGTCCATGGCTACTGATAGCCGAGGTCTCCCATCCTTTTCTTCCAGTAGAGAAGCCCAAATCTCCAGGGCTTTAGAGACCTTGACCCGAGTATGATGGGTCCACCCGTGTTCAGCTGTCCTGACTCCTGTCTCTGCCGTCCTGGTTGGAGGTTATGAACAGAGGAGTCCAAAGGCAGCGTCTTTGCAAACTGGGCTTCCTTTTCAAGTAACCCCAAACGACCTCAAGTAACCCCTACCAGGACTCCAGTGATGTCAAGTCAGCCCAAATGACCTCAAGTAACCCCAAACGACCTCAAGAAACCCCNAAACGACCTCAAGTAACCCCTACCAGGACTCCAGTGATGTCAAGTCGGCCCAAATGACCTCAAGTAACCCCAAATGACCTCAAGTAACCCCTACAGGGGACTCCAATGACTTCAAGTAACCCCACCAGAGACTCCAATGACCTCAAGTAACCCCTACCAGGGACTCCAATGACCTCAAGTCAGCCCAAATGATCTCAAGTAACCCCTGCCAGGGACTCCAATGACCTCAAGTAACCCCAAATGACCTCAAGTAACCCCTACAAGGGACTCCAATGACCTCCAGTGACCCCAAATGACCTCAAGTAACCCCTACAAGGGACTCCAATGACCTCCAGTGACCCCAAATGACCTCAAGTAACCCCAAATGACCTCAAATAACCCCTTCCAGGGACTTCCATGACCTCAGGTAACCCCTACCAGGACTCCAGTGATGTCAAGTCAGCCCAAATGATCTCAAGTAACCCCTACAAGGGACTCCAATGACCTCAAGCCAGCCCAAATTACAGCTCCAGTACCAGCATTCAAGGGCCAGGGGTCAAGGGCAAGGGGTCAAGGGGAATGGTCAAGGGTCAAAGGTCAGGGTGGTAGGTCAAATGTCAGGTCAGAGGTAAAATGCAATGGGTCAAAGGTCAGAGGTCAAAGGTCATGGGTTGTAGATTATGGGTCAAAGCTCATAGGGCATGGGTCAAGGCTCAGAGGTCAGCATTCAGGGGTCAAGGGTCAAAGGTTATGGGTCAAAGGTCATAGGTCCAGGGTGGTTGGGGGCTTAGAGGTAGACAGGAGGAGTTAGGGACACAGTAATAGCTATGGGTACAGACAGGGTAGAGTAGTTAGTGACCAGATTAGGGTCCAGAGTCAGTGTCTGTGCTCCAGAGCCAGGGGTCAAGGGCCGGGGTTCAAGGGTAAGGGGTCAAAGGTCAGGGTTCAGAGGTCAAAAGTCATAAACCATAGGCCGAAGATTGGGATCAGAGGTCAAGGGTGAAAGGTCATAGGTCAAAGCTCACATATCAAGGGTCAAAGGTCATAGGTCAAGAGAGGCTGGAGACTGGGGTGCCTCCAGCTCCTCTTGACGCGTGTCAGACCCAGACGGTGGAAAGATCCCAGACGAGACCCCACTTGTCAGGAAAATCCACAAACGCCAGAGGTTTATGTCCAAAGTGGAGACAGAGGAGTCCTGCAACTTTATTTGAATAAAGGAAGAAAGTCCACCAGCACACACACCCGTGGGGTTTTCTCTCTGGAGGTTTCAGAGGGCGCAGCCTCCTTTTATCCCAAACTCCCGGCCGCATGTTGCCCTCTTCCTTTCCCCATTGGCTGAGGTACTAGGAAGGTACAGCCTTCCCGAACCACCTGCCACATATTCCCCCCGCTTGAACCTACTATTTTACCCATAAGCTCAGAAACTCAGGCTTGTGCACACCTTTGTCTGTTTCAGGAGCCAAACTGTCTGGGCTCTACAACCAACCTGCTGCCCAAAGTCAGTAGAGACATGAAGACCCATTTCAAAGAGGTTAACATCCATACCTTTACCCATCAAATTGTTTGTAAAGACATTAGCTTTCCTCTCAGTGTCATTGCCAGAGCATGGGAAACTGAAATGTCCTTGATTTAGGGTAAGCACTACTGAGCAACAATTAAAATATAAGTGTGTTATACAGGTTACTCTCATATTGAATCCAAAACACAACACTGCACCAGCTACTAGGAAGCTGAAACCAGGACAAATATGTCTCAGAAGACAGAGTGAAAGCTGCAGATACAAAAAGTTCCTTTAATGCATAACTGGTTTCACTAAGAATTAAAATATAAATAAGACACATTATTGTGCACAATATTGAAGAATTATTTCCCAGAAACAGGCAGAGGAATTGACTAAACTTGATGGCTGACTCCTCTGCTTGGGAACCAGATGAACATTCCTGTGGCCTCCAGCTTGGATTTGGATTTAGGATCTCCCTTCTTCTGGCTCTATCTCTCCACTGTGACATAGCTTCAGAACCAGGAAGGGTTTTGTTTTTACAAACCTGCACTGGCCTTGGGAAGGCCAAATAGAATATAATCATAGAATCATAGAATCATAGAATAATAGAAGGTTGGAAGGGACCTTGAAGATCACCAGCCTCCCTACCAGGGGCAGGGACACCTTCCACTTGACGCCGTCCAGCCTGGCCTTGAACACTTCCAGGGATGGAACATTCAGCCTTAGGTTGTCTTAGAAAACCAAAGAGAAAATTTCTCTGCAATTTTTTTCTCTGGATAAATAAAGCACATTTCCCAAGGTTCTCTATAGATCATGACCATCTCACGCAGTGAGGTTAGTGAGGTTAAAAAGGTCAGCCACCTTTAAGTAAGCCCTAATTGACACTTACTTTCCAAAATGAGGGTTATCAAAGCTTAAGGTACAGTTCCCAAGGCAGCCAGTGACCTAATTCGAAAGATCATTAAACTATTTCACTCTGAAAAATATTACTGGCATTTCAAAAACCCCCCTACCTTAAGGGTTGTTGCTGATGCTCTTCTGGAGGTTGCCCATATTGGATTCCTTTGCCAAGAGCTCATGTCACTTCCCACAACCCCTCCTCAGATGATGTTGATGTTCAGCATTCAGCTTATTCCACTACTCGGTGTTTCAGCACTGTGTGCTGTGGCAGGGAGCACAACTCCTCTTCCTCTCACTTTGCTGCAGGTCAGCTAAACCTTATCCAGCTCCCTTTTGTGCTCCTCCACCTGTTGTCAAATGGTTGGCAATTTCTCACTCAGAGTGTGGACTTGAGCAGCTCCTGCTCTGCTCTGGCATATGCTGGGAATGTTTAGTCTCAGGTGAGAGTTATGGGCAATGACTCACTTCACCATAGGCTGCACAAAGGACACTGTTAAGCACAAACCCTTTCTCTGGCACTTGGCTCCTCTCTTCTCTCATCCTCTCCATTATCCTGGGATGCTGCAGGACAGCTGCTCTGGGTTCATGCCTTAGTCAGCCTCTGAGTTCATGTCTGAGCAGACCTGGCCAGCATGCTGCCTGAGCATAAAAGCTGTAGTGATCCTCCTGCCCCAGCTCTGCATGAGTCTCCTCTGCAAGCTGACACAGCAAACACTCAGACCCTAGTGTAGTCAATAAGTGACTTTCTAGCTAGTAGCAGACATTCCCTCAGTTCAGTCTCCCCAGGGATTGTCATCCCAGAGGTTACTGCACAGCCATCCTTGACTAGATCCATTTACCAAAGATCAATAAAATAAAACACTTTATTACTAAAGGAAAACAACAAATAAAGTAGTATTTTCAGATAGGGGAAAGCTGATTAAAATATTTTCTAACTTCTCAGAATAAGTTTGTGTAATGTAGCTGACATCTTGTCTATGGTACAACACTGGTTCTGCTCAGGCTGAAATCGTGGGGCTGGGAGGAGTAAGCTCTTTGTCTTTCTGAGCCAGTATCCCACCTGCTCTGTCACTGCCCCCAGGAAACCTGCTTGAGCAGTGTCTAGAAAGAAAAAAATCCTTTTACTGGTAAGGCTGCCTCTGCCCTCAAGATCTGTGCCAGCTTGGGAGGACAAGGAGTGACCAAAGGTTTGTAAATGGCTCAAAAAACCTCAGACTGCTGAGGAAAACTGGTTTTCTTATTCAGTTCATGTGATTTGAGATGAAAGGGAGGTGTTCTGAACGTGGTTGGATGCTGTTATGGCAGCTCCCAAATTTGCTGCTGACCCAGGCATCACCTTCCCTGGCTCAAGGCAGAAGCTGAAGCAAGGCAGGGCCAGCACCACACCATCTGAGACCCTGGAAAGGCAAGAGCATTGCCTCTGCATTCCCTCACAGGAAATACCTTTATGTGAAAAGATCTGCCACAGCCCAACCATGGCATGAGCGGGGGAAAAAACTATATTAACAGGTGAGGTACTGAGTGGTGTTTTTCTTGTATAAATTGCTTTATTCTGAGTCATTCCAGTAAAACAAATGGAGAAGGAGAGCAGATTCACAACATACAGACATGGCTGGAACATGCTTTTTGGGTATATTTTAGAAATGAACTCTGGTAAAGAAAAATAGAGTTGATTGATGTGGAAATAATAGTGGGGGACTTGGGAAGAAGATCTTTATTATTTTTTTCTCACTTGGATAGCGCTGCTAATTAATATTAATGAAAGAGTTGTAACTTGGCAGTTACTTTGTACGACTAAAAGCAGTGTTTTCTACAATACAGTCTAAAACATTAAAGCAAATCATTAGCAAACAGTTTATCCAAGACTCAGGGAAAAAAAAGAAAAGAAACTAAATAGGAACATGAAATATGTCTTCTAGCAAGTCCTGAAACAGGTCTTTCAGGCCACAGTGCAGATATTTCAAATGTGTCAGGAGTAGGCTGACATTTCTTTAAGTCAAAAGGAAAAAGAAATGGCTGTCGTGGGAATCGAGCGGCACCATTGGCCTCTTCATCACCCTGATGTACAGCAGAAGGCTGAGGCTTATTTACGGGAAGCTTGAACTGAAATTGCTAACTTGTGTGTACCTTATTGACACTTTGCTTCTCCCACAGGAGGGACAATGCCAAATTTCCCAACACCCACTGCTATGGGCATTACTGAGCTGAGAGTTAAGAGAGTTAAGAACCAGACCGCCTCCTATAGCACACTATGAAGCTGATAAATAGTACTGATAGCAATCCTTGGGAAAAAATCTTTATAGATAGTCCTCTGCCTGTTTTTACCAGACCTAGATTAATACACAGCTCCAGCCATTCATCATTGATGGTGAACATCTTGACACAGATAATCTCAATTTTGCCGTGTTGCATCAGACCTCATTCATGCAGCCACGCAGAGAACACATTCACTAATCTTGAGCTATTAGGATCCAAAGTAGTGCACAGACCTGCAACCCTAGCTGAAAAATGGGATACAAATAAAATCAGTTACAGCTGAATCGAGGCACAATCGTTTTTCCCCACCTAGAAGGTGTTTTAGGGGGGAGGGTGGTGTATGCTGCAGCACTTGCCCCAGGACTCTCTGAGAAGTGTAAGGGGAGCTCAGAGTCCTGCTGCACAGTCACAGATAGGGCAGTATCTGATGTACATGATGTTAGACTGAAGGTGAGGATTCACCAAGAATACCATTTAAGAAACAAGGACGTGTTAGTGTGGGGCAAAATGTGCTGGTGTTTTGGCTGAAAACAGGCCAACCGTGTGGATTTCTTTATACTACCCTCCAGATCAGAAATGCTCCTGTTTTGTCAGCTAGTTTTCCCAGCAACTACTTGAAGATTTACAATATGTTTAATTTCAGTCATTCATTTTAACAGCAGAGAAAAAGCTGAAGCCGTGTTTTTCCCAGGGCCTTGTTGAAGTGATCTGCTTGTGCCAGCAGAGCTCTTCTCACCCACAGAACTTGGAGTTTCAGAGCCATCCTACGACACGAGAGCACTTGCCCACCAAAAAGAGACACACTGGCTCTCTTGTCTTCTGTACCTTCTTAAAAAACTTTCAAGACCTTTGTGAAAACCTTGAATTACTGTGAGCACAAATATGCTCCATCCTCATAAGTCTAAGCTGGTGTACATTTAAAAGTCCTCTTAATGTGCACCTTCTTTAGGGAGAAAAAAGTGTAAACCTAAAAAAAGAACTACAATTCTTCAGTTCTTAGGGCAACATACCAAATGTTACATGGGCTGCACAACACCTGTACATGTAATTAGTATTGCAAATTAGCAAGTTTAATTCTAGGAACAGAAGGATTGCAATATTCTCTAGCTTTAATTTTCAGCTTGCCTCTGATCATTCCTAAACAGAAGTATTGTGCCTAGTTCTGTAGGTACTACGTGAAGTGACAAGATTAAAAGGAAAAAATGTATATAATAAGATAGGTTCTTAACTGTACAGTGTACCTTAATGAAATAATTATTATTCATAAATTTAATCAGCCTGTGAAGTAATTTGCCTGCAAGGCACCCAATTAAAATAATGGCAATGAAAAAGACTCCCTGGTGCATGTGCCCAGCACCTCTGACAATCTGGCCACCTCAGCTAAGGACAACAGCACCAAGCTGTGAAATGAGCCCCGAGAGGGCTTTTACTGCAATCATTTGGTTTAGGTATTCAGCACTCGAAGCCAGCCGTGCTGTGGTTTTTGTAAGGAAAATATCCTTCCCAGAGGACCGTGAGCTTCTGTCCTGTTGTTGGATGGACTCGATAACAGCTTTGGAAAGACGGAGACAGAGCAGCAGCAAGGTCTGCTCGAAGGGGAGCAGGGTTGTAGTAAAGGGAACCAAGAACCAGCTGTTCTTTTGAGATTGGACATCACTTCTGACTCTCATTCCTCACCTTGTGCTGAGTGTAGAAAAGGTTTACACCCCAATGGGGCTTTAGTGGACCTCAGTCATCTGCAAGAAGCTTTTTTTGCAGAAAGTTCCTACAGTCTTACTCATTTGTATGTCACCTCAGCCTGGGATATCCCAAGGGTGGTGACTGGTTTATGTTTGTGAGCCTTGCTGAAGACAACAGGGTGTCCCAAGCCCTGACCTAGGAGAGGCAGCCTTTGCGTGCACTGCTGCCATAGAAGAGGCTTGTAGAGAAAACACTATTTGGAGCTAAATTTATTTAGCTTGAGTAAGAGCTGTGCCATAAGTGATCTTGTCACATTACCTGCAACATCTCTTATCTACTGACCTTCCAGAACATAAATGTTGCAGGAGAAGTTAACTCCCTGCCATAATTTTCTTGATTGCTTTTTTCCATTTTCAGACCCAGAATACTTTTTTAGCCTTGTGTAGCCCTAATCATGTCTTCAACAGGAAGATATCAACAATAACAGATAAGGATGAGTAACAATTTTTTTTTATTTTCCTTTCAAACGTGAGGCAGGTCATTCTCCACTGCTGAATCCTGCAAAGCGGGACTAAATACCCAATCTGAGCTTTCTGAAGGAGTGAAAGGAAGATTAGGCTGGCTAAAGAGGCAACTTTCTCTTAGTCTCTAGGGAAAAGTTCACCCGTACCTCTGTATTTCACAGGCACAAGCAGATGGAAGAGCTCCAGCTGAGTCACTGCTTCTCTAAAAAGGCTCAGAAACAAGATATTGGATCTCCAGCTGCAAAAAGTCACCTCTGAGGGTAAACCTGACCTGGTAAGACCTGGCCATGCTCTGGTGCTGCAGGATTTGGCTCAACACCAAGAACGCAACTCCTCAAAACTCTGCGTCTAATTCTCATCCCAGTTGAGACACCTCATGCTCTCAAGTCTCCTTGATGCAGATATCACTAACAGTTTGATTTACGAATAAACCAGAAATGCCTATAAATTCTTATCCACCTTATTTTCCAAACAAGGCTAAGGTGGGGTTTTTTCCCTTCTTAACTTCTTATACGGTACCGTAGAAGGATCACCCAGAGCCTTCAGTCTCTTCCAGACTAAGGAAGAGCTATTCTTGAAGTCTGGGGGTGCTTTTCTTTTTCTTCTTTGTTTTAGGCATCTGTATAATACAGGGAGATTGTATGACTCACGTGTGCACCAATTTTTAGCACATACCCTGAGACATCCAGGAGAGAAAATCTCCTTTGAGAAAGTCTTACAGCAGCTGCTTTAGCTGTGTCAATGGCATTTTTGCGACCAAAGGCTCCCGTCTGAAAAATTAAATGCCCACAAATCAGCAAGATAAATACTGCAGCCTTTCCAGTTCTCATTGGCAGGATACTTACAGAGCCAGCCAACTGCTGTAAGAGCTTTCCCGGTATGAGTACGCTCATGGAACGCTCTGCCAGAGCTCAACAGGCAAAAACTAACATTTGATCATCTTAGAGGAGTGGCTGGCTGGGCTGCTGCAAAGTGAAATTAAAAACTTACCGTTTGAACATCACACCATCAGAAAGACAACACCCTCCAATACTGGTGCTGGTAGAAATCTGAAAAAATGGGTCTGCCCCAGAGCACTTTGCTGGCTGGAGAGCAGCTGGGCACAGCTGGAAGTGCACATCATACTTCCATGCTGCAGCCGTCTTCTGAGCCAAAAGAACTCAAATGCCGACTGTGGTGTGGGAGCATGGGAAAGGTAGTGAAGAAAACCAAGCAAATTACATGACTGCTCTGATATTACATTTTTGTTTTGATAGTACTTTCTGTGGTTTGGAAAAGTCAGCTGCAATAGCTGAGGAATTTTTCCTTTCTGAAATTCAATACTCAGAATTCTCGATTTCCCCACTGTATTTAATGGGGAAGACACAATACTATGACAGATCTCTAAATCGATATTTCCTTTTGTACTAGTGAATTGCCAAAGGCAGTTGAATCAACCAGAATAGGAGGTTAGACTGCAGGCTAAAAGCATGTTCCTTTACAAAGCCCATGTCCTCCTGTCTTGACTTTCACCTTGAAGTATGAAGAAACTGAAAAGATCCATCAAACAGCTTTTCTCCATCTCTCTAGTGTTCATCTGGTGGCCATGGCTTCCCATTAACAGTGGTCTGAAGTCAAGATCAGGCTGGTTAAGTTTTGACCACCTGCAGGCAAAAAGCAGAAGAAAAATGTGCTTGTTCGTGAAATATTCATCTGAGGTTTGAAACTCAGGATTAAATTCCTGGCTCTCCTACAGAATCCCAATGGATGGCTGGGCAAAACAATTCAGCTCTGGGTCCTGGAGCTGGACTCCTTTTCCTTGTATAAACCCTGCCAGGTTTCAAGCCTTCAGTGTGTATCTCCCAAACAAACAATAAAGATCTTGCACGCCCTGAATTCTCCCTGTCTCTCCTTAAAGCAATGTCTATTGCTGAACTCTGTGAAACACTACAGCATCCAAGCCCTAAGGTAGCACAGTTGCCACTCTACAATACGTTGGTGGAGGCATTCTGACCTCTGAAAATGTGGCTGAAAGAATGAGACCTAAAGCACTGGGTATCAGGTTTATATCAGAGCTCACACCAGAGTTATCGTCCAGAAAAAGCGGATGGGAATCTGATTATATTTCACTATTAAGCCTCTATATTGTCCCTTTGCTTTAGCTATTTGTCTATTAAGCAACCTCCTCAAGCAGATGACTTCTTCCTGCCTTCTCCCATCCATCTCCACTGTATCCCAGCAACAAGACACATGGGCTACTGGTGAGGGTCCAGTATCAGTTCCCTTCTTTCCCCACACTACCTTTACGCATCACCTCCATTGCCCACTTGTCATTCACTTCAGTGCAATGCTTTCAGTCAAAGGCTGTCCCAGGCCAAATGGGGAGTGAAAGGAATTGATGCTCTTGATGTGGAGCCTCCTGTTTTGATGCATTTTTTTCAATTTACCATTAATGTGTTGGAAATTGCTCTCTTGGACAATCCATTTGTTTTCTCTGCCAGCAGAGTGGAGAAGCAGCCTTTCATATCATGTTCAGATAGGGCAAAATAACAGGCAAAGCTTAAAGTCTCTTCAATCTTTTTCCTTTCCAGGTGTGTGCCAGGTTTGTGCTGAATAACTAATCTGATTTTTCCATCCGCAAGTCACACAAAGAAATTTCCAAAGCCATATCATGAATCTGGATGCTCAGATCATCCTTGATTTATTTTCAGATGCAAGAGTCTGTGTTTGAATCTTTTGCTTCTTTTGAAAATTTCAGCCCAAGGAGCAAAATAAGGGTGAGGGGCTCCAAAATCAGAAGAGAAAAATAACTGCCTCCTGAAATGATCCCAGCATGAAAATGTTGTAATTTGCATCCTGGGAGATATTTTTAAATTTCAAAAAAGCTGTTTTGACTTAGTTTGAAATATAGAAGCTCTGCCCTGGACACCTCTGATGCCACCAGACAGACCATAGGAACCAGGGGTGGAAGGAGCATCAGGAGCCCACTCTGCCCTACAGGATTCATGTTCATGTGTGCGAAGTTGCTGTAACTCTACTTCTGGGCCCAGATCTCAAATTTGGAATATCTTCTTATCAGAGATGGGAATTCCGTGTTTCACAAGGCACAGTGTCACAACAACTATCACAATTTGCACTGGAGCAGCCAAGGAAGGGCAAAGCCTTGCCCTTGGAAGGCTAGCTACCTTTAAATTTAAAACTGGGAGTAAAGTTTCCCCTTCCTGTCTTAGAAGATGAACATATGCACCTAGAATTGCCTTTGATTAATAACATTAAAAAAAGGAGAAGAAAATAAACGGTAGAAGCCACCAAAATTCTGATTTCTATGCTGGCACCTGACAATGAAACATGTCAGAAGAAACATGCTCTGAGACTGGATTTCTCTGAATGACATGAGAAAACAGTATGTAGGGGTTGCTAAATAGACTTGTTCTGTGCTGGATGAGACTGCACTGCCTTGCTACATGAAGCAGGCAAGCACAACCACAGGTTCAGTTGTTTACACTGTGATATTTTATTCAATACCTTTTTCAGTCTGAAACAAGTAAAAACCATGTTTGTTACCAATAGCTATTATCCTATGTCTAATTATATTATCAGGGCATCAGCAGGTACATTTTAAATAGTGAAGCTGACAAGACAGTCAAACCCTGAAGATGCACAACCCTTCATTTCAATATTTGAGTATCTCTTCATATATTTGCCTATTATGGTTTTGCCCCATTGCATATCTACTGATTTCATGACAGTACCTTCGTCCTGACACTACAGTCACCCACACATTTCGTAAGTATCTTCTAACTGTGGAGACATAGAAGTGAAGCAGAAAGCCTGTAGAGTAACTACACGATAAATCTGTCGAGGTGCCTTGTGATGCTTTGCATATATCCTGAATGTCATGATTAGTGAGGAAAAATACAAGGTCCCTCACAACCTGAACTCTATTTCTTCCTTTTTCACAGGAAGTTCCACTTTCTTTGCAGAACTGATAAATAGTGATTTATTTTTCCCGTTTCCTTCTTCACACCCCAAATGTCCACATTGTCTCTTGAGAGGGCAGTTTAATGGGATTCCCTGACACTCTCTATTGGCAGTGCCTCGTGCAAGAAGCTGCTGAAGTGACAGGAGCCTCTAGACCTCAGAGTCATAAAAATAATGATCTCTGAGCAGCACTGCATGCCCTGCATCGGTCTTACCCAGAAGATGTATAACCAGCACCTTCAGTTTGCCAGCCCTGTTTGCTTGCTGTTGTTTTTTTATCAGGAAAAGCCAGGTGTTGGAAAGAAACAAGAGCCAGGAGTCAAGAGTGACCACAGCACAGGCAGAGCAGTATCCTCACCAACCAGGGAGCAGCCCCACAGCACCCAAATGGGGTGGGGCAGAACAGGGAGCTGGCATCAGGTTTCTCTAGCAGGCAAAGTCGCAAATCAGTTCTGTGGACCTTTCGGGGGATCAAGAGAGGAGCAGCAGAAGATAAATCCAAAGATAGGACTAAAGACAAGTACACCCACAGTGTGACCCAGGAATGGGATGCAAGCCCTGAGCCGAAATGGAGTTCCTGGAGCCATGGACAGAGCCAGTGAGTAAGAGTCCCAGGAGAGGCTGGTCAAGACAATTAAGATCTATCAGTGCCAGCAGGGCTGCCTGCTGCCCATCTACTCCTAATTTAAACAGGCAAAATATGCAGCTTGTACACTGGACAAAAGGAGGTTTGTATGGAGACAGCAAAGCCTGGGATGCAGATATTTTTCCAATGAGAGCAGCACTGGAGTACCCCATGTTACAACCCACCCCTGAAGGCAAGGTACATGAGGTTCTTGTTAATAGACCCCTTGGGGCAGATTAGAGTGAAATGTCACTGACTGACTGATGTTTATATATATAATGTGTTTATATATATATATTTATAGATATATTTATTTATGTTATATTTTTATATATATATATAATATTTATATTTTATTTATAATATTTATATTTTTATTTTATATGTGTATATAAATAAATAAATTTAAAAAATATATATATAGGGTTTATTTTATAACAATCTGCTTGCACAAATCCAGAGCTGCTATGCACACCAAAATCATCTACAGGGATGGATGTCAGCCCCTGAGCAGAGAGGAGTAGTGCACAAAGTGCTGTGGCAGTGAGTTCCAGCACAGTGCCTCTGCTCTCCAGATGTTATATATTTAAGGACGACCTACCAAGCTGGTGTGAAGTTTCTTTTTGTTAAAGAGTAACAGATATCTAAGTGGATCTTTATAGGCTGCTTTTTAGATGCAGTGTGTACATACCTGAAACACTCCTATTTATATCTGGGAGCTTCTGACAGATCCTACTGCCAAAGCAATTCCTCTTGTCCTTAGAGTTTGTATATGACAGCTTTATTTCAGATACATTCATTGCTTTCTGGTGCTCCTCTCTCAGCACTGTACTGTAAGCTGGTTCTGATACTGAACTTGCAGCAGAAGCATGTGATTTGAGCTTACACAGTTCAAATGAGAGGTGGATCCATGACTGGGGACATACAGAAATGGGGATTTCATTTGGCTTAGGGAGGCTTTCAGGTCCTAGCAAGAACCAGAAGTTATTTAGTTCTTCTCAATAGTACCTAGGTCATATACAGAGGAGGAAAGTTCATTTAATATTGCCTTTGAGGAAGTGTCAGACTCGATGAAACTAACTATGCCAGCTAGCTTTTTAGAAATCATTTGAGTTCAAGCTTCATTAAACAAAAATTCTTTGTTTTTAAGAAATCAGGCACAGGTTTCCACATATGAGAACCTCAGTAAATACTAGGAAGTGGTTACAGCAGACCTGTTTTGCCTCTGGTAGTCAAATCCTGGTCTAGCGTGGGAAACCTGCAAGGTTCCACCTCTAGGGAAAACAAAAAATCTGATGTTGGAGATGGGAGTCTGGGGAAGCTCTTGGTTCAGGGGTCTGTGGAGGCTCTTTCTTAGGCAGTAGATGTCTATACATAATATTTTGCCAACACATGGGCTCAGAGCTGACAGCAGGGTGTTGAGATAACAAGCCTCGATGAGAGGGAGAGCACGCAAGCTGTGAAGCAGAAGCCCACTGGGGCCATGTGAACATTGTTCAGAGAGCTTCATATCAGTTTGGAGCAAGTGACAGAGTGACTTGCATCTGTTTGTAGTATATTTTGTGGACATATCCCCAGACAGCTTGGAGAGGCAGCTTCAACCAATATTGTAGGCCCACATTTTCCAGAAACACCTCTGCTGAAAGCAAGTTCCTGCAGCTCTAACTGTGACATACTTGGCTGGACTTGCAGTGAGAGCCACTGTGAGAAAAACAACAACAAATCCTCCCTATTTTGGATCATGTTTTTAAAACTCCATTTCATTTAGCCATGGTTCCTAAAATGACACCTACTGTGTGCTGAGGACTTTTGCTGATCTGCCTTTTAATAACAATAGTAGAAAGCTAATCTTCCTGAAATCTCACTCCAGTTCAAAGTGCATTTCTGAAAAACTGTGTTTATGTGCACACTAATCAAAAATATCAACCAGCCCTTAGTTTTATTCCAAAAGCAGAGATCACAATGAACTGCTCAATTATACCACAATTATAAGCAAACTAGTAAGTCTTCCATAAAATAGCCTGGACTCTTATGAATGGGAAAAGTACAAATGGAACTGTTCACTAGGTTGCTGATGGACTCCTTATTTTATTGTTTCAAGCTTTAGCCAAACCTGAGTCTTTGAAGTATCAGCTGTGGTAAGCTCTTCGACACTGCTGTCAGTGTCATTCCCAAGATGTCACTCATCATTCCCAATGAAAAGTGACAGTCTTGAGATTAAACTATTATTTGCTTATAAAGATGAGGAGTCACGTTTGCTTATAATTAATATGCAGACTTTGACAGGCCAGACATTTGTAGCAAAATTTCAAATTATCAGCACCAAAAAAAATGCTTATTAACTGCACATTAATATTTATGAGGTGGGTGAGTAGTTAAATTTTACTTCTTTCAGTGGGAAATTGTTCTATAAAGGAATAGTTGTCCTCTTTCAAGGGAGAAGTATTCAAAACAAAACTTGGGAATACATGCAGGGGGTTTTTTTTGCATCTGTTATGCTTGTTCAAACGCAGGGGGAAATCACACACTGTCAGAAGAGTGCTTTGGAAGCTGCTTTCCACAAGTTTATTTCCCACTAAATTGGTTAAACTCAGCACAGAGAAATCTCAGTCCAGAAATTAAGAGTCTGAGCAAGTCTGAGAGCCTGATTGGGCTTCCCAGAGCAGAGAGGAGCTGGTGAGAGCAGTCACGAGAGGAAGCTCCCAGCCTCTGAAGGGCTGCCCGTGTGGCAGTGATGTCGTTTGCAGCCTTGCACTGCAGAAGCAATTCCTGTGGGAAGCAGGACGCTTCCCATACTGTGGGAGGTGCAGTTAGCCACTCGGGAGAATGCTTCCTGACATGCTCCTGTTCCACCATGGGCCCTGTGGCATGCAAAGGGATGCCAAGAGACTGCTGCAAAAAGGAAACGCTAGTGACCGTAGTGCCTGGGAAACTGGAGGCACAGAGAATCACCTGAGATAAACGTATGGACTGAAGTTTTCTGACCCTCATGCCTTCACTTGAGCCTTTAAGCCAAGCAGGGGTAACCTGAATACATTCAAGGAAGCTTCTTTCCCCTTTAAACACAGTTGCAGTTTGAGAACAGACAGGGAATGAACAGGACAATCATTCTGCCATGCACTATCAGCTGCTATTGCCAGTACAGTCTTTGCTAACCACTCTAATTCCTGAAATAGCCACAAGAAAATGGGGTCAGTAAAGTACCAATTGTTCATTTAAATTGCAGGGATGGAATCCAGACTCTAACAATGTTTGCAGAAACAAGCTTCAAAGGAACACAGGTAGCAATAATTAATTCCCAATTTCTGCCTCTTGCGCAGACTGACCTGGATGAAGAAAAAATGACTGAAACATGAAAGAACAAAAATTTTTTTCTTCAAAAGCACCTCTGATGAGGTAGACTGTATCAGGAGAAGGGAGCAATTCTGCTCATTCTGCCTACATATGAGAAGCTGATTTTTTGTTTCATTACTCTGAATTACGTCCAGTGTGGATAATACTGAAGGAGTGTTTACTGGAGGAAGGCTGCTGTGCCTACACATAACTCTTCCAAGGATGAAATAGCAATTAGAAACTGAAAGCAAACAAAGAGGCCTTTGTTGAGATGACACATCTGTACACTGAAAGATTGGAAGATTTACCAAGCTATGTGGCAATACCATTCTTTTTTATTTGCTCATTCATGCAACTAGAGCCATGATATTTAATTCATCACTTAAAATGCTTTTACCTCACACAAGTGATTTTCAGATAGTGGCAGCTAATTCACTCCACGCTGGATATCTTCATCACTGAGATTCACTGCAAGTTACATCATTTCTTATCTTGTTCTCTGGAAAGTGCATCAAAATTGTGCAGTTAAAAGTAAAGAAGGATCTCAAGGTCTGTTCAGTCTGCAAGCTACAGCAGTGGTTTGGGAATCTTTACTCAATGAGAGCCAGCAGGAGATATCCTGATGATGATGATACATAAGCTTTTTGGAACTGGTGAGATAACTCACTACATGTGGAGAAGACTTGGACAACTCAGTGCAAATACTTTCATGACAGAAGCACAAGTTCTTCTATGCTGAAAACAAAAATGATCAACTCTTACACAACCCACAGAATACTCATAGTAGTAAGTGACTTACTGAAGTGGAAGGGCCATAAAATTTTGTTTTCCACCATGACTGCACCTCCTGAAAATGCTACAATTGAAAAAGCAGTGGTCAGTAAGCAAGTGCCAAACAGGCATGAGCTACTGAACATTCATTTCATTTAGAAGCCCTTTGTTGTGGCTCCGTCTTTAGATTAATTTAATGTAGAAGTCGCATCAGTAACTGTGCCAGCATCAAAACACTCGGGGGCTGAGTCTCTGCAAAGAGCCATTCCATCATGTCAGAGTTTTTTCTCTCTGGAAACTCTGGCTGCTAATTAGCTGCAACATTTCTGACAATGGACCATAGTTCACCAAGGTCCTTTTCAAGTGCCTGTTTCCTCAGAGTTAGTGTATTCTCAAGGCTTAAAAGAAAAGTGACTCTTTTAAGAGATTCTCCGTCTCAGCAGCCATTTTCTTATTTTGCACTTGCTGTATTTTATCAGGCGGCAAAATGGTACAGTAAAAATTGGTATTAAAGAGATGATGGTGATGTTTAGGTCAGTATTTAATCTTGGAAGCACCTTCCGTCAATTAGGGAAGTTAGCACATATTCTTGGACAGATTTTCAGTTGGAATATGTCATAAAGTAGCATAACTGTAACTGATTACTGCAACTGAGACCATGTATTTCAGCAAGAGTGAGCTGATTTGCCCTGGCAGAGAGCTGGTCTTATGTTATAAAAATTTGCTAATAGTCCTGTGTGCTCTAGGATTCACTACAGTGCCTGGTGCTTCTTGGTCCTCTTGTAATTCAGGTCAGCATTCCCATCAACTTCAGCACAGCGTATATTCTGAAAAGGGCGCTGCCATGCTCAGTCTGGCCAAACCTAACATTTTAATGTCTGCCTCCCCTTCTCCAGTGAAATACCATCTTTTCCTAGCACCCTTTGCATCCACTCTCATAAGGATATGGGTGCTGTGCAACTCTAATGCATTTGGAAATCTTGCCCTTAGATAGTGAGACTTCTTGACCTCTAGAAAGAAGTTTTTAAACCACACAAATGTTAAAAGAGTTACATCTCCATTTCAAAACATGATCCCTCTTAAAGGTTATTTTTAAATAATTGGTCCTTCAAAAGCTGTCTGGTTTTGACCAGTGTTAAGAATCTGCTCAGGAGATATGGATCCTTCTTTTCACTGAAGCTCTGCTAGTGCTTTAGCTGCATTTACATTAGTGACACCTCCTACTTATTAAATTAAGAGTTCTCACTTATCATTGCTTACAAACACTGTTGCAGTCAGACACTTAGATAAATGTAAAGTTTCATTCAAAATATGTATTACCTTCTTCTCTAAAATGCCAAATCACTGCTAAAAAACACTTTAATTCTTCCTTTAATCAAGGCAGAGAGAAATTCTCTCTTATGTTTTGTCCTAAACACTCTCCTCAGGATTACTCCAGTAAGAAACACTTACCAGAGAGCTGCAAGATTTGAGTCACCTCACAAGGGAAGGCAAGCTGGGAGCTGAGGATGGCCACAGCATGAGCAGGGCAGTGACCTGAGTGACTGGGCATGGCCCTGCCACATCTGAGCTGGGCAGCCCAGGCAGAAGAGTGGCAGTGACAGCTTCTATCAGTGGTCCAGAAACCACAAGGGAAAGTAACAAGTCAGGTCCACTATCAATCCAGGAAACCTCAGGAACAATCTGGGAGCAGAACTGAAACAGGTACACCAACAACTTTGATCAGAACAAGACTGAAGGTCTGCGGCTTGAGATTGAATGGAGCTCCTGGACAATGAGCAGACAGTGAGGATGAAGGACGCTGGTGAAGTCTCTTGTCAAGGGAGGGGATTGTCCCGCTCTGCTCTGCACTGGGGCAGCCTCACCTCGAGTGCTGGAGGCAGCTCTGGGTGCCACAATGTAGGAAAGACATTGAGCTGTTAGAGAGTGTCCCAAAGAGGGCCATGGGGATGGTGAAGGGCCTTGAGGGGAAGCTGTGTGAGGAGACTGAGGGGAGACCTCATTGCAGTTACAACTTCCTCATGAGGGGAAGAGGAGGGGCAGACACTGATCTCTGCTCTGTGGTGACAGGGACAGGACCTGAGGGAATGACCTGAAGCTGTGTCAGGGAAAATTTAGGCTTGATAGGAAAAGATTCTTCACCTACAAGGTGTTCGGGCACTGGAACAGGCTCCCCAGGGAAGTGGTCGCAGCACCAGCCTGACAGAGTTCAAGAAGCATTTGGACAATGCTCTCAGGCACATGGTGTGACTCTTGGGGATGGTTCTGTACAGGGCAGGAGTTGGACTCAATGATGCTTTTGATTCCCTTCCAATTCAGCATATTCTGTGATTCTGTGATTCTGTAATTAGAGATCATTGGTATACTCTGGACTCTGACAAAATGTGAAAGAATACAGTTTTTAATTACAGCGTGACCAATGACACAGTATGAACAACAGACTAAAATAAAACTTAGCAATTATTTCCTGTAGGCTGAAATATAACTGCACAAAATGCCTGCTTAATAATTTAGAAAGATGGAAAAAAATAGTCTTGTTTGCAAACTGAACGGCAAAAAAGTTTAAAGGGGTTAAATTAATCAAATAAATTATTAATTACAATTAGCTCATCCATTAGAGTGATGCATCTAAATGCACCAGCCAGCATCAGGGTCCTTTGCATTGGTCCCAAAAGGGACATTTCAAAGTACAAATGCCATCCTATAGGGGCTAGAAGAGAGGACCTCCTTCAACTGAATGTCCTACCACCAGGATTCACAAGATCAAACTACTCCTACCTGGTGGAGTAGCCTAATAAATCATTGTTTTCTACAAGTGAGAACATACCTTCAGTAAGAGTGACTGTGAATCTTGCTTAGCAAGATCCTGCAACCCTGAGGTTAGGCATATTCTGGAAAGTAGAGAGTGGAAGGACGAGGGGAAGAACATTTTGGGCAAGATCCAAAGTGAACCAAGACCATTTGCTTCTTCTGTAAAGAATTTAACACTGAAAAGAAGCACTAACAGGGTAGGACGTGTTGATTGCTTTTTTCCCTGAATATTCTCTTTCGGAAGAGAAGGAACAAGCATTTCTTTTTCAAACACTGACTATGGGAAGTGGTAAGATGTCCCCCAGAAGCAGTAAGTCACCCAAGTCCTGTGAAGGTTGGATTCATAGGTCAGAGGTTATCTCCCCCTTCCCTGCCCCTATGTGTCCAATATATGTAGGTAGGTGATGGGATTGTATGTTATGTCCATGGAAAGAGAGAGCACAGGTCTCAAAGTGGGCATTACAGCACTCAGCCTGGAAAAACTTAGGTCAGCAGCTTAGAGTTTCAAGGACAGAGCAAGGACCAGAGTGTAGGTCCCACAAGTCACAATCCACTGCCTGATTCACTGGACCACAACCCAGATTGCTTAAGAAAAGGTCTTAAAATATATGTAGCATGAAGCTTTTACATGTTACTCTGTCAGGATCAATAGGACAATTCTGCAGAACTATGTTCTACTAAAACTTGAAAGACTGATTAGAACAAAAGTTTCAATAGGATATTTTTGTGATACCATTTATTATCCTGCACAGTTTGACATAGTGTAGTATATTGCACCTATAAATCAGTTGCAGCAAATTGTTTAATGATGCATTAACTGTGGAATTTCACATATATTACAGTTCTTTAGCCAATGTTGAATGCTTTTTCAACAGCTTAATCCATCCCTGAAGTACTAAGCAGGCATATTCATTCATCATCAGGGTGCACACAGCCTTCTCTTTGCTCTTTTTATTTTATTAAAGCCCTCGATCTACAAGCATGGCATTAAATAATTCCCCAGAGCCTTTTCTTCACAACAATCCCACCACCATCCTCACACTTCCGTTGAAAAAAAAACAAACCACCTTTTCATTCTCTATTAGGTTCTTTTCATCTTTTGGCAAAGGTTAATCCTGGCACTGACTTGGACAACACTGTGGAGAACTCATAGATGACTCACTGGTGCCCAGGTGGCAAAAGATAAGACAAGGTGGAGTTACTGAACGGCTTCTTTGCTTCAGTCTTTACTGCTAAGGCCAGGCCTCAGGAATCCCAAGCCCTAGAGGCAAGAGAGAAAGCCTGGAGAAAAGAAGAGCTGCCCTTTGTCAAGGAGGATTGGGCTAGAGATAGTATAGAAAAACTGGATACCCACAAACTCAAGGGTTCTGATAGGATGTGGCCACAAATGCTGAGGGAGCTGTCAGATGTTATTACTAAACCATTCTCCACCATCTTTGAAAGGTCATGGAGAACAGGAGAGGTGCCTGAGGACTGGAGGAAAGACAACGTCACTCCAGTCTTCAAAAAGGCCAAGAAAGAGAACCTAGGAAACTACAGGTCAGTCAACCTCACCTCCATCCCTGGAAAGGTGATGGAACAGCTCATCCTGGATGTCATCTCTAAACATGTGAAGGAAAAGGTTTCATCATGGATTCATCAAGGGGTAATCATGCTGGACCAATCTGATGGCCATTTGTGATTGTGGTGGTGCATTCCCCCAGCCCCACACACCAGAGATGTTCTCCATTTCTCATCACTCTTTCCGAGATATGGTGCATCTCTTCTGTATCACAATGAACAATTATTAGAGTTCTTCAGATGCATTCCAGCAGTCAGCTCAGGTCACTGTGCTGTAGGGATCTTTTTACCAGTGGAATGACTGGCTGAGTAGATGAGGGGAGAGCAGCAGATATTGCCTACCCTGACTTCAGCAAGGCTTTTGACGATGCCTCCCACAGCATCCTCATAGGAAAGCTTGGGATCAGAGTTCTTCAGATGCATTCCAGCAGTCAGCTCAGGTCACTGTGCTGTAGGGATGTAGGGATCTTTTTACCAGTGGAATGACTGGCTGAGTAGATGAGGGGAGCGCAGCAGATATTGCCTACCCTGCCTTCAGCAAGGCTTTTGACGATGCCTCCCACAGCATCCTCATAGGAAAGCTTGGGATCAGAGTTCTTCAGATGCATTCCAGCAGTCAGCTCAGGTCACTGTGCTGTAGGGATCTTTTTACCAGTGGAATGACTGGCTGAGTAGATGAGGGGAGCGCAGCAGATATTGCCTACCCTGCCTTCAGCAAGGCTTTTGACGATGCCTCCCACAGCATCCTCATAGGAAAGCTTGGGATCAGAGTTCTTCAGATGCATTCCAGCAGTCAGCTCAGGTCACTGTGCTGTAGGGATCTTTTTACCAGTGGAATGACTGGCTGAGTAGATGAGGGGAGCGCAGCAGATATTGCCTACCCTGCCTTCAGCAAGGCTTTTGACGATGCCTCCCACAGCATCCTCATAGGAAAGCTTGGGATCAGAGTTCTTCAGATGCATTCCAGCAGTCAGCTCAGGTCACTGTGCTGTAGGGATCTTTTTACCAGTGGAATGACTGGCTGAGTAGATGAGGGGAGCGCAGCAGATATTGCCTACCCTGCCTTCAGCAAGGCTTTTGACGATGCCTCCCACAGCATCCTCATAGGAAAGCTTGGGATCAGAGTTCTTCAGATGCATTCCAGCAGTCAGCTCAGGTCACTGTGCTGTAGGGATCTTTTTACCAGTGGAATGACTGGCTGAGTAGATGAGGGGAGCGCAGCAGATATTGCCTACCCTGCCTTCAGCAAGGCTTTTGACGATGCCTCCCACAGCATCCTCATAGGAAAGCTTGGGATCAGAGTTCTTCAGATGCATTCCAGCAGTCAGCTCAGGTCACTGTGCTGTAGGGATCTTTTTACCAGTGGAATGACTGGCTGAGTAGATGAGGGGAGCGCAGCAGATATTGCCTACCCTGCCTTCAGCAAGGCTTTTGACGATGCCTCCCACAGCATCCTCATAGGAAAGCTTGGGATCAGAGTTCTTCAGATGCATTCCAGCAGTCAGCTCAGGTCACTGTGCTGTAGGGATCTTTTTACCAGTGGAATGACTGGCTGAGTAGATGAGGGGAGCGCAGCAGATATTGCCTACCCTGCCTTCAGCAAGGCTTTTGACGATGCCTCCCACAGCATCCTCATAGGAAAGCTTGGGATCAGAGTTCTTCAGATGCATTCCAGCAGTCAGCTCAGGTCACTGTGCTGTAGGGATCTTTTTACCAGTGGAATGACTGGCTGAGTAGATGAGGGGAGCGCAGCAGATATTGCCTACCCTGCCTTCAGCAAGGCTTTTGACGATGCCTCCCACAGCATCCTCATAGGAAAGCTTGGGATCAGAGTTCTTCAGATGCATTCCAGCAGTCAGCTCAGGTCACTGTGCTGTAGGGATCTTTTTACCAGTGGAATGACTGGCTGAGTAGATGAGGGGAGCGCAGCAGATATTGCCTACCCTGCCTTCAGCAAGGCTTTTGACGATGCCTCCCACAGCATCCTCATAGGAAAGCTTGGGATCAGAGTTCTTCAGATGCATTCCAGCAGTCAGCTCAGGTCACTGTGCTGTAGGGATCTTTTTACCAGTGGAATGACTGGCTGAGTAGATGAGGGGAGCGCAGCAGATATTGCCTACCCTGCCTTCAGCAAGGCTTTTGACGATGCCTCCCACAGCATCCTCATAGGAAAGCTTGGGAAGTGTGAATTAGATGAGCGGAAAGGGAGGTGGATTGAGAACTGTCTGAACAGCAGAGCTCAGAGGGCTGTGGTCAGCAGCACAAAGCCTCTAGTCAGAGTCCCTTCACTAGCAGTGTTCCCCTGGGGTCAGTACTGGGTCCAGTCTTGTTCCACTGATCCATCAGTGACTTGGATGGACAGAGTGCACCCTTTGGCAAGGTCACAAAACTGGGGTGAGTGGCCAATATGTCAGAATGCTGTGCAGACATTCAGCAAGACCTGGGCAGGCTGGA
Organism: Aleadryas rufinucha; assembly: GCA_013397815.1. NCBI lineage: Eukaryota > Metazoa > Chordata > Aves > Passeriformes > Aleadryas > Aleadryas rufinucha. The sequence continues at coordinate 579,646 of VZTH01017683.1, read as the reverse complement.
GGGGTGGGTGGAGAGGAACCTTCTGAAGTTCAACAAGGGCAAATGCAGGGTCCTGCACGTGGGGAGGAACAACCCCAGGCACCAGCACAGACTGCAGGCTGACCTGCTGGAAAGCAGCTCTGGGGAGAAGGACCTGGGGGTCCTGGTGGACAACAAGCTGTCCATGAGCCAGCAGTGTAGCCAAGAAGGCCAATGGATTGTGGCCAGAAAGTCGAGAAAGGCCCTGAAGAAACCTCACCTGGAGTAATGTGTCCAGTTTGGGCTCCTCAGTTCAAAAAAAGACAAGGAACTCCTGGAGAGAGTCCAGCAGATGGCGAAAGATGATTAGAGGACTGGAACCTCTCTTAGGAGGATAAGGTGAGGGAGCTGGGCTTGTTTAGTCTGGAGGAGAGATGACTGAAGAGGATCTTATCAATGCATGCAAATACCTCAAGGGGAGGATGGGGCCAGAGTTTTTCCAGTGTTGCCCAGCAACAAGATAAAGGGCAACATGCACAAACTGAAACACAGGAAATACCTTCTGAGTATAAGGAAAAATTTCTTTGCTTTGAGGGTGATAGAGCACTGGAACACGCTGCCCAGAGAGGTTGTGGAGTCTCCTTATCTGGAGATATTCAAAACCCGCCTGCACGTGATCCTGTGCAACCTGCTCCAGGTGAAGGTGAACCTGCCTTGGTGGGGGAATTGGACTGGATGATCTCCAGAGGCCCTGTTGAACCCAAACCACTGTGGGATTCTGTGCTGACACCACAGCTGTGTGTGGGAAGGTATTGTAACACATTATATTTACATTACAGAAATGAAGCATTCGGTTTGATGAGAAAGCTTGAAAATACGAGCAGTGACTCTACCTAGAAGAGAAGGAAAGGATACAAGAAAGTGTGATTATAGAAGAAGATTTTTTTTTTTTAATTTCCAAGGTATCCCTTGCCAGAGATTCCTCTGATGTCCTTGAGGCATCCAGAGTTGGATCAGAAAATGTTTTTAGAAATGCTTTTCAAGAATACCAGACATCAAAATAAACTTCTTTAGTTTTATGATATTCAACCCATGGTGCTGAACCCAAACATCACTTTCACGGGTAGAAACCTAGTAGTTTTACTCTTCAGCACTACATTTGGTACCTGCATAAGAGGATGAGCATTCTGGGGTTTCATGGAGTTCTAGATGTGCACCTCAACAAGTTCCTCCATTTGGGGAAAATCCTTACAACCTTTAGGTGTTAGAATCACCTTTCCAAGCACCTTCCATTTCCTCCAGGTCCTGCATAAAACTGCTTCAAATCCTGGAGAGCAATGTGGAGAGTGATGATTGATCTCTCTTCTGCCACTTGTCACTGTTAGAACAGAAAGAGAATAACTTGCTTGTGGCTGTTCTTCTTGGCAATTGTCTTTCCTCTCCATTCGCTTACAGAGATAAATCCTGCCATGGCACAACAGAGCCTTAAGGAAACTCTTCTGTACAATATGGAATGTTAGCATTGCATTTCATTATATAGCATTGGTTTTTAAAGCTCCTCCCCTTCAGTTGGTACCTCTTTTACTATACTATTAGCTCTAAATTTGCTGCGTGCTTTTTCTTCTACCTATTCTTTTTGTCCTCACTCTGGTGGTAATTTGTGCAGATCCTGCCAGTTCTATCTTCTTTATGCAGAGTAATGATGGCACGAGGACAGCAAGTTGGATCATGTTGCTTTCATTTTCTTCTTTAGAAATGGAGCACAAATGTCTGAGGCATTATTCCTGGGGCCTGGATACCCTTCTTAGGAAAAGTCTCAGGATACTGTTTGATAAATGGAAGCATTTTGGAAAATCTGTGTGGTTTCTAGGAGGGAAAATTGGGCTAGAACTCTAGAGGAAATGAGGAAAGCAAAAGCTTGTAATTCAAAAGCATACAGGGAGAAAAGGTGACCCCAGCTGCCTTCCTAACAACCACTGTGGAAAGAAGGCAGAGGGGCCAGGACCTGATTTCTTAAAACACAAAGCATCTCTTTTCAGTGGAGTCAGGAGGATGTCTCCAGCCAAGTGCATTATCCTTGCAGGATGTCTCCAGCCAGCATGCTATCCTAGCACGGGAGGCTGAGCTGAGTTACAGCTGCAGACTTCTCGTGTCACCTGTGCCGCACACACACACACAAACACATCTGTAAGATGTAGGAAGCAGTGTTGTAGCGTTGTAGCAGCAACGTGAGAAAGGTCAGAAAGAGACTTTATAGGAAGGGAAAGTGACTCACATTGGCTCTCTAATGCCCCAAACTCACAAGTACCAAGATGTGCAAACAGGCTTTTCAGCAGTCAGGCACTAAGAGACTGACAGACATGAGAATGGTCATCATTCTCATGATGACACCGAGAATGAGGAGCAATGGTTATCCAGACCACCTTAACATCTTAGGATGATGACCCCCAGTTGGGTTTTGATAGGCTTTTTTTTTTAACCCTGCAGGAGCTGGCAGTGATTCCACCCTTAAAACATCTCACCTTTTACGCTCATATAAACAGTCAAGAAAATTTCCAAAGACAAAATATTTCTTAAGGAAATAGTTGCCCTCTTATAACTATTTCTCACAGATGCACATACTTTAATGAGTAATATCCAAGGGATCAGAGCTTACTTATTTGTGCTGAAAGCAAAGCAAGTGACAGCACTGCTTATGGAGCCCCCCAAATCCTCCTGGTATTCAAGTACTTTCCTGAAGCTCAACAGAAAATAATTCAAGGATCACAGTTTAGAATCAGTCAAAACTATTAGTTGAAGTACTTTTAGGCAAATAATTCCTCCTGCCTCATGAAGGATAATGTTTTGCAGCTTTCCACATGCTCCTGTTTTATCCAGTGAAATAGTCTCTAACCTGACAATTTGGGTATTCATTTTAGCTGAGCATATTTTCCAATGTGTCACTGAACTGATAATCCATCTCCTCCTTTCCTTATCACTGGGTAGGGAACATTTAATAATTGACACTTTATACAGTCAGTATTAAATCATGTTGGCAGAACTCTTCATTTATCGGTCTCAAGACAATCCTTTTCTCTCCCTCCCAGTGAAAGGGGTGGGGGAGTACGGAAAAAGAAGAAGTCAATCTTTACCCCTGAGAGTATGTGATTTTCCAGTGAGAGGGGTGGAAGGAAGGGGGAAAGTTGTTCTACTCTTGGACAGAGCCTCAAAAAATATGTGATAGCAAAGTCCTGGTCCAGCCTCAGTAAGCGCAAGGCACCACCTGCATCTGGTTCAGTGCTACAACTTACTTCCTCTGGCCAAGGGTCAGCAAATTCAGGGCTGACTCAGACCTTTTCTTGATACAATGGATCCACAAAGGCTTTGTGCACAGGCAAGGAGATAAAGAGCAGAGCTGTGCAGGAAAGAATAGAATACAAGAGCTGACATTAGGGTCTTGGCCAGTTTTCTGAACCTCCTGCCGGCAGACTGTAGTGAGCCAGGCCAAAGAGCTCCAGCTCGTGTCACAGAATCACAGAATGGGTCAGTATGGAAGGGACTGCAGCGGGTCATCTGCTCCAACTTCCCTGCTCAAGAAGGGTCATCCCAGAGCATGTTGCTCTGTTGTCCTGTTGGACAGGATTGTGTCCCTCCACCACTGTGCCCGCTCTGTTCATGCTGTTGTTAGGGTGCCCTCAATACCAGGGACATCGCCTCCCTCCTGTGCTGGCCAGAGCACTGGCTCACATCTCATTAGCCAAATAAGGTCAGTTGCTTTCTCAGTTGTGCAGACTGCATAGCTATTTCTATTCTTGTCTCACACCTCTTTGTCCCTCTGTGATCTCTCTGGGCTGAGAAATAAATTATTTTCACTGCCCACATAAGTTCTGCCTTTCCCCATTCTTCCTTTCCCTCACAAGCCTGTGGTCTCCTTGTGTTTGGCATAGGAAGTAAATACCTTCTAGATGGGACTGGCATCACACTCTGCACCCAAGGCATCTCCTCTGTCCTGTCTGGGCAGTAGGTGCCCAAACCATGCAGCTCCTCTCTCTCTACATGTACAAGTGAACCATCACCTTCTAAATGGAGAAGTTCAGGGAACAGTTCTAAAAATGGCACGGTGTCTAAAATCAGAAGTTGTTGGGCACCTGTTTGGCATTAACACCTGGTTATCTCTGGAAGTCAATGTTCCCTAGTGGATCATTCCCTTTTTATGTCCTCTGTTTGCTGAAAGCCACTGAGATTATTATTGGGAAATTTACCATTTGAGTCATCTCTCTCCCTAACAAAATTGGCTTTGTAGTTTTGCAAACAGGAAGATTTATTTTCCCTCAAAATAAATATTGATAAACTTACTTCAGTCAATATTTACTATTTGGTTGTGGGAAGAAGCAAAAAAGTCTAGCCCAAAGTTTAATAGAGTTTGATGTCTGTTTTTTATCTACACTACAAACATAATATCATATTGCTATCTTGGCAGAAGAAGGAAAATTCATTTTTATTCATATTACTGAAACGCTATGGGGCACTTTGTAGTAGGAGAATGATAGGAGCTTGGGGCTTGTGCACCAGTTACATTTTTTACAGCCAGCAGCTTTGTGTTGGTTTCAGTTATTTAGGGGGAACACTGAGGTGTGAGTTAAATGCGGCCTGTCACTTCTGTTCTAAAAGGCTGCATCTCCATAACATCTCCATAACACAGAGGCTCTCCTTTTATTCCAGAAGTAGATGTTTCACAAGCATCCTAAACACCACAGTGCTTGCTTGTGGAGCTCTTCACTGTGCCGTGTGAAAACATGTGCACTAATTTGACCTGGCATAAATTCATAATTCCTGACACCTAGAAAATGAACATATTACCTTATTAAATGCTGCTCACTCACAAATGCACAGACCAGCTGTTTCCTCCCTCCATTATTGAACTGTAGCAAGCACTTTCTAGAGGAAAATTAAAAGTAATGATTACAATCAATTAAAAAAATTCAATTTAAATTCTGCAACATGGGGAACCACAACATATTTTTTCAATGTCATCTTGTGTTTTTTTTAAAGTTCCTACATGTTACGTTGGACCCCCAATAGCTAAAATACCCTCCTTCAAAAACACGGGTTTGTTTACTTTGGAGAATGTGCATACATCTAAGCAGAAATAGAAAAACTGAAGAAATGTGGGATACTATGTGAGTGAAACAAAAGACATTCTGGTCTTTGGTGTGTGTGTGTCACACACACGCACACACCCTCCCTTTCCTGTCCCTGAGGGGCAATGTCATTTGTCCTAAGATAAGAAGACCAGGTGTGTATTAATTATGTTCACATAATTAATGCTTCCAGAGATGGGGGAGTTGAGATGTTTGTGATTGACGTGGGTGCACATTGTCCTGCAAAAGGGTATAAAAACCTGATGGGCCAATGGGATAAAGTGGTTTCTCCAGGCTGTGAGTAAAAGCGCTAAGAGCTGGTCAAATACAGAGATAAAAGCCTAAAATAGCTCCATAGGTGCTTTGCTGCTTTTTAATAGTGATTTCTGCAAGGCCAAAGACTGTAAACCTGTAACAGATTAGTTGTTTAGATACTGTATTGTCAATATTTAGATACTATGTTAGCAATACATCTTCTAATCCTCCACGTAATCGCTGTGTCCTACTTGTCCCATCTGGCTGAGACCCTTCTCTTGACTACTCTGCTACACACTTCTCTTCCTAAAACAATCTGAAACAGTGGTGAAATATAAAAACAACCATTTCCTCAGGCAGTGGATGATGACTAAACTCTCCACAAGATGGCTGAAATTCATCCATCCCATACACCTATCTGAGGGCTCTGATCAAGTCGTAAGAGAATTTGGAATACTCAAACTGTTTCAACCAATATCAAGAAATTACACTCCTTTGCCAGTTCTGGTAATTTTTCACAGCTCAACATGGAATACTTCCTGCACTTGAAATACTTTACCTATGGCTTGCACTGAATTGCACCCAAAGAACATTTTCAGTGCAGGCAGGGGATAAAAATTACTGCTTTGCAGGGTTATTGATGCAGACAAGCAGCAGGTGTCATTCCTGCCCACACACCCCCTGCCTTTTCTTCTTGCTTTGTAAAGTATGGATTTTTAATGGATACTTTTCCTTTGTATTTTAGCAACTTTGACTGTAGAAAGCAGAAACCATGTCCTGATAAATATGCATTCTGCGAGAGCTCTTTACCTGGCAGAACAAATCACCAGCATTGGAGCCAGCATGCAAATCTTGATTTACAACCACCATCAATGCTTGCCAAGTGACAGCTCTGATGGAGGCAGCCAGAACTACCTCTGTTTGTTGCTCTCCTTTCAACACATCCTTCCTTCTCCTTGCAACTTTCCTTCTGCACACATGTATTTATCAGTGTGCTTCCGCTAAGATTTGTGTTCACTCGGTTTCTATCACACAGCGATTGCTGCTGGTCCAAAAGTGGCATCTTTTGCTGGGCACTGTTCTCCCACTCGCTCGACGTTGGGTGACCTTCGCTTCATTGGTATTCAGTCAGTGTCAGAGATGGGCTTGCTTCAGCTGCCTGGGCCTCGGTGAGCAGGTGGAGAAATGACCGGTTGAAAATGAGTTGTTAAGGCCACTACAGCAAAAAGATTGATGCAATTAATTTTTCATTACGTACAGTGTCTGTGGATTGTAATCAGCTTGGATTGTTCTTCCTCTGAGGCACAAATAAAATGCAAATGGTTTTTGAATGAAAGGAAATGTTCTTTATGAGGTAGTGTGCTATTCAGAGCTGCAAAATGGCTTGAAATAAATGGGGATTATGAGGAATGTTTCATGAATCCACCTAGGAGAACTTAATATTAAGTTTCGTGTGGAAAAACCACAGGTGAGTTTCCCATCAGATGAACATATTGCTGCTCAAGCAACTGGAAACAAGAAAGAGCCAAAGGCTTTAAGCCTTATTTAATAATACTAATACCTAACTCTTTCCAGGAGGAGATGACAATGCACTTCACAGCGAAAGTACTTGTCTTACAGATGGGTTGAAATTAAGTACCTTTCCCAAGCCCCCCTCTCACGCCTACAGCAAGGAGTAGAAGGCATGTCTGCTGTGCCCTGTCAAGTGCTTTACCCCTTGGTGACGCTTTGGATCACGGCAGAAATCAGTGCAGCTCTGAACCAGCCTGCTTACACTGCAAAGCATTCAGGTGCACAGAGCTCTTGTATCGTGAAGTTCTTTCAGAAGCTTGGCCACAGAGTCATAACAGGAACATGCTTTAGAGAATAGGATGGTAGATCTGGAAACAAAATGAAAATCAATTCTGCATTTCCCCCAAAACAGAGTGAGAGGGACATGTTGGTAGGAGAAATGGGTCATTGCCTCAAAAGCACATGCAGGATGAAGAGGAAGGAAGTGGGAGGAAATACAATGAGATTTTTATTGCCTGCAAAACATGAATGGCTTTGTTGTCAAAGGAATTGTCACCAATGCCAAGGCAAGGGTTTTGTTAGATTTCCACTGTATTTTGTGCAGTCAATCATTCCTTCTGGGTATTGCTATAACATATGCACATTTTAAGACTTTTAAGGCCTCATAAACTACCAGATAAATGGCTGAAGGGACCACCCACCTCTGACAGTCAGTAGAGCATAGCATTTCTGATTCTCTGGTATAGGAAGCCCTAACAGTGCCACTCTCTCTTCAGAAGTATGAAGTGACTGGCTCCCATAAATTCTACACCAGCACATGTGTTTAAAATTATCAATCAAATCCTGGTGATACCAGTGAGCCATACAACTTCATTCACAGCTTGGGGACTGTTTTCTTCTTCTATTGCTCTCTAAGAATTAAGCTAGACTGTCAGGCTAGGAGATGAAGACTCTGACAGCCACGTGCACCAACAACTCCTGCTGGAGGAGCCCAAGTTGTGTGTGCCATTGCCCAGGTCAGATGTAAGTGGCAGCACATGCCTGTGGGTGCAGCAGGGGTTGTCACCACTGGGCACTAATGGAGAGGTCTGCTCCACTGAAGTCAGTGTTAATTCTGTTGACATGATTCACAGAAGGGCTACACCAAAGAGGAGTGACTTGGGAAAATCCCAGCACAATTTTTCCCTTACTTTCATTTTAAGGCACTGCTGTTTGGTTTCACAGTGCCTATTAGTTTAAACCTGATTAATTTCAGATGATTGCGGCAGAGGCTAACCATGTGTCCAAAACCTTATGTTTGTGTTTCAGAACAAAAGAAGAAACATATAAATCCATGTGTATGATCCAACACTTTACTCTCTGTGTTTACATCCTCAAGCTCTAACAAAAATGGGTGGATATCAGCTGATACCAGTAGGCACAAGTCCATGAGACTTTAATGCTACCTTTGGAAGATCTCACTCACCAGATTTATCTGGGCTCAGTGTCAGCTTTACACAGCTCTTGCTAAAGTTTAAAAACCATCCAGGAGCCGAATTATATCAAGGATATTTTAGCCCAATGAAGCCCTCTTCTGGCTCGGAACCTTCTCAAGTCAACACAGCACACCACAGACTAAAACACCTTAACAAAATTTGTGAATATCGACGCACAATATTTTCAAATTTCATTTGGCTTGCACAGTACACATTTTCTAGCACTCTGAGGAACATCATATTCAACAGCTAAAAACTATTTCATGTCCTGCAAAATATGTGCATGACAAAGTCAGTTCACTGCTAAAAAAGATGCACCTATTGTGCAGATTAGAAATGGAGATGGACAATCAGTATCTGGATTTCGTGGTGTTTTAAAACAAAATTGCACACTGACTTTTTTATTATACCATTGCAGAATGTATGACATTTTTCTAAATAGGAAGAAATGTACACTCAGGAGAGAATAGAGGCAGTATGAACCAAATTAAAACCTTAGTGGTTGGGAAATTTGAAAGAAAGTCTGTCAGTCAGCCTAGGTCATGTCAGGGCTGTGGAGTGTAATGAAGTCCCACCTCTGCCCTACAAAACCATCAGTCTATCAGCAAGGCCTTTGGCCTTTTCTTCATGGTGTGATTTTAATGCATTGTTTCTCTTTTTTTCAAAAAATCTCTAACCTCATCTGAACTCTTTCTCTTCACTCTCCTCATTTTCTTTTATGCTCTCACTTTGCCCTTCAAAATCTCATTTAATTAGTTTCTAGCCTTAGCTGGAGACACTTGGAATAGTTTTTTTTCTTGATCTACATTTTCATGATAGGCTTCTTAAAAATAAGACTCTTTTGTCACAGTCTCTCTTTGCTCGATATCAACCTAGAGCAAACATTCCAACATACATAAGAGTCACAGATCTGAAGAGCTAAACAGTTATAGGCCAGAATCCTTTTAGGACAGGGAGAATATTTTGAATGGAATTTCCTGCAGATCAGAAAATCCTCGTGTCACTGCAATATTTTTTGGATTCACATGATATACAGCAAATATTTCATATTTATATGTGTTTGATTTTAAAGCAAACAGTATGTTACATTGAAAAAATAAATCATCCTGGGCCTTCCACTGAGTAATTTTTGCAGTTTAGATGGAAACTTCCTGACTGACTGTATGTAAAATGATGCTAAATGATGGCATGAGTGTTTGTTTAGTTTTAAGGATCTAACTGCAAACCAAGCATCTGTGAAATTTCTTCCTCTCCATAATGCAAAAAACTCTACTTGTTTCTGGGTTTTTTTGGAGAGTGGCCAGTAGCAGATGTACAAGGATAAGACCAAAGCAAGATCAAAGTAGCATTTCCCAGGTACACTAAAGCTTACAGTAATCCAAGACATAAGGCCCCTTGCATGCGATGTGGTGATGCGATTAGCACTCTCCGGTGAATTTTCTATTTTTCTTGAATTTATTCAGTCACTTTTGGAACCTTTGTATGCTCTTAGCACCCGCACCATCCAGTGGCGACAAGTTCTGCAGATTAAGTGCATGTTGTATTAGAAAGCATCTCCTTATATTTTCTTCGAACCTGCTCATCCATTACATTGCTCCTCTTACAAAAGCTGTTCTGTTCCACTGATCAGACTGCAGACCTTTCCCTGCATACCAGATCTCAGAGGCTGGTACACCATGACCAAAAACCCACAAGCTTCAAGTCAATGCTGAGCTCCAGCTACATGCCTGAGCACTTGATATAAGGTCGTATTAGTCACATTTCTGAGGGGGGTTGGCAAATCTGTTCTCAGATGACGATTTGCCAGCAGATGTTCCTGGAACACACAGAATGCGTTTAAGTGTCTTAACCTGATCTGAGAGTGTCTGCAGCATAAAGCACAAAGAGAAATGATGCTGTCTGTGTGACAGCCAATTGCTGGCAGCTTTAACGGCGAACATCTACATTAATATTTCTCCTTTACTGCTTTGTGTGTATTTGTGGCACTCCAAAGCAATAAAAGGAAAATTAAGCCCTCAGTGTCACAACCCATAAACTAATTTTGTTAACAAAGAACAGAAAAGGAGGGGTTCAAAAGGAGCAGAATTTCTCTTTCCATTCCTAGCAAGCAGCCAAGCAGCCACGTGGTATTGCCCTGACCTTTCTTTAGCCATTTGTTCCTCTCTGCTTCTCCCTGGGATGTGTTTCTGTGTCACTTAGCAGTTGCATGAATAATGTCAAGAGGCTTCATGTGATGGAAAGCCGCAGTGAGCCATGAGACATTCCAGCTTTAATTAGGTACACAAACTAAACCCAGGAATAATATGTCTGGGGTACCATGAATGTCACAATCACAAGTCCTTTCTTGGGGAGGGCAAAACATTGTTAGAAGGCACATAACAAAAGCTAGTATTTAATACAGAAGCAACTTTTGCTTTCATGTGTTCTGTTTCAATTGGCAGATATCCATTCTGTTGAACAAAGGCCTCAGGGTATTCCTCTCTTCATCCTGCCTTTGCTCACCTGCCAGATTTAAGGCTGGGTTTTTTTCTGAGAGGATATGCTGAGTAATGGTCACAACCTCAGAGCTGAGGTACTGCCTTGAGGCAGACATAACTATCCGAGCAGCTCAGGCAGCATTCCTGACTTTCTGGCTTCCTGAATAATTAAGAGCTGGTCCAAGGTTCTTCGAAGCTTGAGGATATTTCGGACTATGCTGTGAAGTGCTCAGCGAGGCCCCACTCTGCTCTCAATGAAATAGTGAGCTCCATTCATCCCGTGTTCAGTTGTGGCAGATGACAGCTGGTTTTGGAAGCATGGCTCTACTGCACGGCTTCTAAAGAAGCACATCTTTAAAAAAGCAGGGATTAGGGGTACAAAAAAGGATTTTGACTGTCATGTGCCTGGCAGGCCACAGGCCAAACAGTTCTAAAGACAATCTGTCAGAAGGCAATGATGCAAGTGAGGACAATCCAAATGCTTTCACAAAATATCCAGTTCTTTAAAGTGTGCCTGTAGAAAAAATTTTTTCATAGGTATGGCTAATAAGAGCACAAATCTAACAGTTCCCAGTAGAAGCAGCTGAAAACCAATTTCCCTAAGCACTTTCATAATCACTGATATTTCATAGACATTTGTAAGCTGCAATATTTCAGAGCTAGTTAAAGACATAGCATTTGTAGTTTCTATGAAAGTTATAGGCTTAACTTTTTTAAACTTGAAAAACACTGGTTATTTAAGTGTTTATTACAGCTATTTAACTATCCTGACAGGTTTAGGTGAATTGAATTGAAACCTCCTAACTCTCCTTAAATAAATTAATGTTTCTTATCAGCCAGGATTAATTTAAATTTATCTTTTGTGGTACGACCAGTCATTCATTCCTGCAGCTGAGAGAGACAGGTGAAGTTACCATTTTTTTCCCTTCATTTTCCTGGCCAATTTGTCTCAGCTGTGTGTACCAGCTAAGTTTTCTGTACAAGTTTTCTGTACAGAGTATGTCCAGGTCTGCCCCTCTGGAGTTTGCCAGAGTATTTAGTGCTGCATAAAAAGGATGCAGGAGGGCCAGGTGCATGAGGTAGGGAAGGAGAACCTACAACTTTCACTGTGGTGTGAATCAGGCCACAGGAGGCTAGGTTATAAAATATATTTTTCAGAGGGGAAGTTTAGAAATAATCTAAACAGTACAGAGGGTTTCAGTGAAACAGGCAGCTAAAGATACTCCTGTTGAAACAGTTTGGAGGTGGGAGGGCAAAGGTTTTTTTGACAGATGACAAAAGCACTACGTGAATTGATTATTCAGTATTTGGAAAGCAACCATCCCCTTAATAAAGTATCAGAATGTAAGCACTTCTTGCTTTCTTCCTTTGCAGAAAGTTCAAAAGTTTAATCTAATTTTGGAATTTTCTCTGGCTCATTGAACAGATACACAGTATAATAAGTTAGCTGTGCCTTCTGTGTTGAAGTAACAACATCATTTACTGTACAGTGCAATCTCAAAAGCTGACCATGTCTTACCCAGTTCTGGCAAATTTCCTGCCTCTTCCATATTTTATTTTAAAGGATATTTTGATGTAGCAAGTCAATTCAAACATGTACAATTAAGCATATGCCAAACATTAAGCATTTATCTATGTCCAGTACAATCAGTGCTGTCCTTGGGTTTCAGAGTATAATCAAAACCTCTGATTTGACTAGGAAAAAGAAATCTGTTTTTTAACAGGACTTCTTATTCTTTAGTATAAGATCTACTTGAAAATGAATATGGATTTATACACAACCAAGTAACAGGGCCTGCATCCTGATCTCAGTGACACAACAGTGTTTGGGATAAAGGCATGCTGAGAGAATTTGCGTGCAGCAGCCGCGGTCTGAGCTGCTTTTCCCAGCTTTGGCTGTGGCAAAGCTGCACTCTAGTGGAACTGAGGCAGAAACACTGTCTGGGCTGACTCCTTCACACCTCAGCCCCTGTGCTTCACTGCAGCTCTGCTGAGGGGTTTCGTGTGTCGGGAGGTCGCTTAGGAAACACTCCAGGCTGAGAACACCCCAAATGGCACAGCTGATGTGTGGTTCAGAGAGGAGTTTGGGCTCCGTTTGTGCCGTGGCCGCTCACCTCAGTGCGTTACAGAACAAAGGCATTCACCAGCTATGCCGTGCAGCCCCTACATCTCCGTGGGGTGCAACATCATTAAACCACCACAACATCTGGGGTTGTCAACATTATGGACAGGTTATTTTCCCAAAACATCTCATCTCTGCAGGCCCCACTGTTTTTAGTGAGCAACAGTGTCGTATTATTTAAAATGTTCAGAGATTTTAAGTGCTGTAATAGGACATGAGTTCTTTATAATATGTCCCAAGAGCACCTGACCTTCAGGCTGCTTAAATCAGCGTTGATATGCAAAAGTCAAGTAGTAGAGCCAAAGCTGGAGTTATTGGCAGTGAGTTAAAGTGAGGCTAAGATCAGTCCCTGTTATTTGAATACAAGATGTGCCTTGGAAAATGTCCAAACCTCACCTGACAGGAAAATAGATTAAAACTAAAGGGCTTTTGGTTGCTACATAGCAGTCAATAGAAACCAGAAGGAACCCTTTGTGTCATGTTAACTTCACTTGACTGAAGTCTATGTTCTGAACTAAAACCAAAGGTGAAAAAAAAAAAAGAAAAATCAATTCAACCATACAAACAACACAGGAATTAGTGCAGAGTTATTAAAAAATACAGGAGGGAACATATTTGGTGGCTGAATATTATATACATTGAAATAACTTTGACGTTACAAGTAGAGATACCACTGTAAGTTTTGCTGCCATCTTCTGTTACAGTGCGGACATACCCAGTAGGTCTGGACTCTGGGTTGCTGTGTTGCAGAGAAGAGGTGAGGATGCCAAAAAACCTGCTGTTCACAGATTAAAGAGGAGTTTGTGAACACTTCCACTCAGTGGAAATTAACTTCGTTTCTTCTTCCAAAACAAATGCAAAATTTCTGTAGGATTTGCCAAATATTCTTGGCACGAGAAGTAGAATTGAGGAAGCATTTCTTTTTGGTGTTTTAAAAATGAAGTACTTAAAGATTTCTGAGGTAAATTTTCGGCTACCCATGATCTTATTTTCATTTCTGAAGACTGAAAAGAATAGTCAGGACAAAATATGTGAATCAGAAATCGATTGTTTGCCCACTTGCTCTACAGAAATACTCATTCTAAAGGCTCTGGTGTTTGTGGTCTATGCCATGTCTTTGTTGCTGGTAGGCCCTCACCTCTTAGATGAAAGGTGCCTCAGGCAGGTCATGATTACATCTCAGATATGTCCTTGCTGTGTGCACAGCAGAGAGCTTTTGAATCCTTCCTGCTATCTGTGTGTGCAGCACCGTGAATCTGGTTTGATGATCTAGAATTCACACTAGTACTGCCAATAACAAAGAAACATTCTCTGTCTAAATATCAACTCCACATTTTGTGCTGAACATTTTAGTCTGCCCACTGAATTGCAGATTTTGTGATAGAGGCAGCACTTCAAGATGCTAGTTTCAAAACTACAAAGATAGTTTAAAAGCTGTTCACAGCTGATTTAGGGAAAAAAAGAGACACACAAGGGACTTTATTTCCGTGATAGCTGTGCCTTCATCTCGACTGTCAGCAATGTGATTCTGTCACAGGCTTTCTTGGCAAAACATCAAAATACCTCCCTTTGCAGGGGTAATGTTAGCTATCTCTTTTTGAAATGGCATCAAGGGAATGTGCTTTTCTAACTTCCGTTTCCAAAATGAGAAGCTGAGGTCTGAGCTCTTCTTCTTGCACTGAAGAACCCAAGAGACTTAATATCTTCTGTTTCAGAGAACACTCTCCTTTTGTGCTTAATATACCACCTTCTCCATCATTACAATATTTTAAAAATATATTTCAAAAAGAAACACCGAAACAAACAAACAAAAAAGAAAACCACAAAACACACAACAAATTTCTTTTTTTTTTCCAGTCATCACAAAGCTGTAGCCCATACATCATCAGTCAGGTGCATGAATAAAACATTACGAAGCAATTCTTCTTCTGCCTTGTCCTGTTTCAGTCCCTTTTCAAGTTGTTGGCTTCAGGCAATAATTTGTTAATGCAGGTGTGCCATGTTTTCTTCTGACTGCAGAAGCTGGAAAAGTGACTTTGAAGAAAGGAGGGTGGAAATTCTAAGGCTGTAAGAGAACTGGGCCTAAAGATAGGGCTGTGGACTGAGAGGGACTTTCATCTTACAGCCGTGCCCATAGAAAGATTTTTGCCTTCAGAGAATGGAGGAGAGTTATTTCAGTAACTGATTGAAACACACTCATGTATTCTGTAAATGCAGCTAAGGTTATGGGTTAAGGATGTGTTTCATGTTTGTCTTATGCTCTTCTAAACATGGGCAGTTCCACTACCCTCTCACACTCCCCTCCCGTGGTTAAGTAGTGAGGCAGAGCAAGGATTGGACCTGGCACTATGAAAGCAACACCCTATTCAAATCAATTTGTCTTAACAAGGCCATAAAATGGCAGTCCAAAATAGAAAGCTGTCCATCTTCCCTAAGGTTTCTGGAAGACTGAAACCTCAAGGAGGATATCGATGGCTCTCCAGGTGCTGACACTCTCCTAAATCTCCCCATTGCTCATTTACTCCAGAATCTGGCATCAGCACACTTTGAATCAGGCTCTAAAATTCTACTTTAATGCTTTTGTTGTGAGCTGTGAGTGGGAGATGTTGCCTCTTGCAGGAAGGAAAAGTGTTGAAATAAAATAGAAGGAGAAATAGAGGGAGAATATAAAAAGTATTCAGATTTAAATAAAGCCTATTTTGCAGATGCTAGGGTTAAGGTGCTCAACAATCAACACAGCTGATGTTTTACTCTAATTGTCATCCTTGTTGCTCTTTTCTATCAAGCCCACATGCTATGAGAAGCAGTGAAGAGACAATTTCATATCTACTAATTATTATCATGATGTTATTAATTTAGACTAAGGATAATAATAAGATAGGGTGTGTGTAGAAAGAATTCATTATGAAATTAATTGCACTGATTAGGGTCAACACATAAGATAAGGTTTATAAAGCATTTTAGAAACAATTAGTTTTGATGGCTATTTGGCATCCTAAGACATGTAAATCTAGAGTATGCATTTTACATTTCTCCCCCCTCCCCATTCATATGCTAAGTCCTCTGATAAACGCAGCTTGTTCAAAAGAAAATTGAAATCAGTGGATTGAAGCAAAGCTGGATAATGAGGTATTATTGATATATTCTGTAAATGCTTCAATTATTCCTGCCTTCGGGTTTGAAATTATTTCAAAGAAACAAAAAAAAAATTAAAAATGGCTTATTACAAAGTCAGTTTTAATGTCTCCATTGCATTTGTGGTTGTTGTCTTTTCCCCTTAACAGACATAGAAAGGGCTTGATTATAGTTATCTTTCTGAATATACTGTTGCTTTTTGCAATTCCTTTCTCTTGACTCTCAAGGGCTCTCTCACAGAATGGTGGCCCTCAGTTATGTGAAGCACCTGTTCCCAATTCATCTCTGTAAATGAAACTTAACATGGCTTTGTCTCCTTGCATCCTAAATGCCCTGTCTTCTTTTCTTTCTCTCCCCTGAATTCTTAAAGAAAACAACTGACAGAAGGAGCTAGCAGAAACATCCTTTAAACCAAAGAGTGATTGTGCATTCAGGATGTTCTTTACCATAAAGGTCTGCAGCAGTCTACATTCCTGCCTAATGGAGTTGATTTTTGGCACTTGATTTCAATGTGACTGTACTTGGTCAGTCCTGACAGCTTTCGAAGATCTCATCCTAAGCACAGACTGTTCACACCAAAGAGACAGTTTAGCTAAACTTAACTGTTTGTGACCCAACAGAGGTCTGATCCCCGTCTGCCACAACTCGTGGGCTCTCGGAGGTTCATCAGTGTAGCTGCCCTGAAAGCAGACACATCCATTTAGATCCTGCTCTTCTCCCTTTCTCCCTGTCCAGTCACTCGGACTAACAGTGGAAGCAACCAGCTCCTCTATACAACAAATGGGAAGTCCTTGGGCAATTTTTTTAAAGAAGAAACAATCATTATCTATATCTTTGCAGATGGAGAAACTGAGGCCCCGAGGTGCATGACTAATGTACCCAGAAGACCAAAGTGCTTCTGGCATCCAGGCTGTTTCTCCAGAGCCCTGGCACAGAAAGGACATTAGGGAGCTGTGGGTACACGAGCACAGCATATACAGCTTCCTGGATTCAAATCCCCGAGAAACACAGGAGGGTGCAATTAGGAACGGAACCAGAGCTTACTGAAGTCAGTGGAAATCTTTCCAATTACTTCAACAGGTACCTGGCACCAGCCCCTGATGAATCCTCTGGGGCTGCCCGTTGCCTGCTCTGCGTGGCTCATTAACAACAAAACTCATCGTGAGCAAGTAACTCCTCAGCTGGCAGGTTTGCAGGTGTCTGAGCTTATCTTTCCATTGCAAGCAGCCCCTAACAGAGGCAGGATGGGGAAAAGAAGGTTAGAGGGGAGAGATCAGCCACAGCAAGTCACATGAGGTAAGCAGCTTACAGGAGTGGCAGGACCTCTTGTTCGCTTTTGCCTGTCCCCCAGGAGCTTGGCAGAAAGCTGACAGCTTTGTGGCAGTCAGCAGAGCAAACACCATTTCTCAGCTTATTTTCTATTGCAAAAGTAGCTTGATACTGTGATTGATCGATGCTCCTGGAGAGTCAATACTCAGATCACATGCAGTAAATCCCAGGAGCAGCACCAAAACTGCACTGAGTGACTGTGTCTCAGCACACTGCCAAATTCCCCTTCCCCTCCCACACCAGAAACCCACCAAGCCAATGGAGCTGATGTGAGTTACATCAGCACACCAGAAGCTAGAAGCTGGCTCATTTCAGTCTCAGAGTCATCATCATTGGACATATAGCTCCAGGGGAAAGGTCCAGAAAAAGCAGTATGTTCTTTAAAAGAGAAAATAACACAGACAGGAATTTTGGAGAGCTGCAGTAATGGTAATAGTAATATCCCAGGTGATATGCCACTCAAACAATGCCCTGCGTCAGGGCAAGCTAGACTATTTCATTAGTCCAGTAGAAGAACAAAAAAGAAAAAAAAACCCAAACAGATTACAGAGCAGCAGGCAGCCCTGCCGCTCAATACCAAGTAATAAAAATCAATTGTGTGATCAATAGGCTTTTCTGTCCACAGGGCTTTGAAGATTCCGCTGTCATGCTCTCTGCTATAATTAGCACTTGATGAACTTAAAATGTTTGATGACTGTGAAATTGCATTCCTATAGAGACAATGCACATCTGGAATAACAGCGTTCAATTCAGGGGTCTATGGAGTCTCACACCATTAAACACAGAACTTTAAATAGAGTTTTCACTGTGAAAATGGGGCAGCCTCTTTGACATGCTAACATCAGCTCCGGTCCACTTGCTCCTCACATCACCGGTGTAGCAGACAATCTTCAAAAAGCTCGGGATACACTTTTAAGCAACCACAACATTTGCTTGTTTAGGAATGAATGTCCTCTTCCAGCAGAAGACAAAGAGAGGCAGACTACTCTTACTTCAATTTCACCTTCACAGTCAGAATGAAGGCAGAATGGGGTATATCACTCTATATACCAATAAATATAGGGAGAGAGAAAGACTCATTAACAAATTAACCCCTTCTAGCTTAAGTACAAAAGAAGCTGCTTTGTGATATAGATTAGAAAATAGAGTCTTTTGTTGGAAGAAAAAATGAGAAAATGCATTGCAAACACGATTTACTCCAACTCACAATTTTGCAAGGCTGAGAATGTGATGGGGGTGTACAGGAGAGTGTTTGTTTTCTTCTCCAGAACCCATATTTTTCACCATAAGCTTTTCTGCCTTGCACATTAAACAAAAACAGCCCTCTCTTGCCTCAGCTGGGAACACACACCTGAAAAGGAAAGCTGAACTGGGGCAAGGGCAAGACAAAGGGCAGGGGGAGGCTGACGTTTTTGCTCCCGGGAGCAGCAGAACCTTGGCCACACCCTCAGTTTAGAACTGATCCCCTCATAGGGTCAGGATAACCTGCACTAATGTTTCTACCTGTGCTAGTCATTACTCATCCTGGCAATAAAAACCCCTGAAAGAAAAGGCCCATTTTATCAGACAGCTGTTTCCTAAGGGTGGACACACAAGACAGACCAGGTGGTGTCACCAACCCTGCTTCAAGGGTTAATGCCAATGGAGTGTGAATGTGACTTTCAGAAGACATTGCTGGTGAGAAGCTGGCCTTCTCAGGATGAGGGCCCACAACATGGGAGCACTGTGTGGCAGCTCAGACTGGCCTAAGCTGCCTTTCACTCTACACAAAAGCCTAAAACCAGAGAAATAAAAAATGAAGGCCTGCAAATGGATCTTGTCCTTCTAGGAGTGTTCAAGGCCAGCGTTCAGAACCAGGACACTGGCTTCTACTACCATGCTGGGCAGATGTTAAAAGAAGCTGAGGGAAAGTCCCCATCAGAATTATCTCTTTTAGTGCTGCCTCCTCAATCATGGGAAAAAAATTCTCTTCTGTCTCTACATGTCCCACCACTGCCCCCAGAGTCCAAGGAAACAAATGTAAGCCTAAATATTCATAAATATTTTCATGGTTTCTCTCTGACTACATGTGTTTCCACACAGAAAATGGATTGCTGCTTTAAATCTCATGTTTGATCTCTTCAGTTTTTAAGTCTGCTATGGAAGGCTTGCCATGAATCACAGAATCGTGGAATACGCTGAGTTGCAAGGGACCCACAAGGTTCATTAGGTCTAACTCCTGGTCTTGCACAGGAACCCCAAGAATCCCACCATGTCCCTGAGACCATTGTCCAAACACTTTTGGAACTCTGTCAGGCTTGGTGCTCTCACTCTTCCCCGGAGAGCCTGAATTTATTGTGAAGAAAGAAAAGTAAAACTATGGGCACGCTGCTAGCATTCATTATGTGACAAGGTTAATGCATGGTAAGGTTTGAGGGCTGGATATGAATCTATAGGGCTGCTCTCAGACTTCAAGCTGAACTTTTTAAAGGTTTGTCCATGCTAACATTGCTAGAATTATCCAAGTCATTTCTGATCTGTAAGGTTTGAAAGCTAATAGTTCTCTGCACATAAAAATACAATGAAGATCGCACATTGTTGAAACAGAACAATATCTCATATCGAAAGACACCTGCAAAAAATGTGTGAATATGGATCAAAAACCAACAAAAATTTCCCTTCATATATCATATGAGCAGTACCAGCGTGTATTTTCTGTCTGCTTTTGTAAAGTGCCTATAGAACATTTTAAAGCTAGGGGTTAAACATTCAACCTTTACTTTGAGCTTTCCTGCCCCTGAAGTGTTTCCATAGATACTTAAAATATAAGACAACCTGACCTTTGAAGGATGCTCTATTGAGTTTTCAGATATTATCTGATTGTAACACTTTACCCCTAACCTATTCTTGGCTTCTGCTTTGTATTACCACGAATCTCTAGTTTGTACCCGTAGGGGCAAGGTCTTGGGGTTTTTTCTTCAAACTGTAGTAGCACGGCACTGGGACCAGCTTTTGCTTCACCAATTCTTTGATCACAACAGAACTGCAGCAAAACCATAAAGACTAGAAAAGCTTTGTTAATTCAAGTCCCTACTGTTCTTAAACTCCTCCCCATACCCCTCTTTATTTCTTTCTCCAGAAAGTGTAGGTGTAATTAGCTGATATTTGCCACTTCAGCCATGACAGACAGCAAGACAACCTGAAGACATGGCACATCTTTGCTTGGCTATTTGGCAACCTGTTACGTGGGTAGCAAAGGCTGTGCCAAATTCCTGTGCTGTCCTAAGGGCATGTCCCAGCAGGCAGCCTGGAACATCAGTTACTGATCTAATGCACCTGCCTTGTCATACTCATCTAAACCGACTGGATCATAGTTTATATTTAGGGAAATATCTCAAGTTATGAGAGCTGGAGGAGCTGGGCCATTGACCTAAATGATAATTTACATCAGCCAGAGTAGCAGCTTTGTGGAAATTTGCTCATTTAAATCAGTGGAGGATTTCCCCCATTGTCCCTGGAAAAGTTCCACAAAAATAAAATGCTCCCTCTAGTCTCTGTTGTCATTGTCTTAAGCAATTACTGCTCCATATTCCCAAGAAAAGTGTGCAGCAGTACATATTCTAATCTCAAGGTGACTTACTGCCTGTTTTTCCGTAATGAGAGATGGGTGCTTTACTTCAATAACTTTTATTAGTGGTGAAAAAAGAAAAGGCAGTGATCAGATTTTGTAATTGAATAGAGAAGGTAATTTGCACTCCAGTCTTCTTGGAAATGAGGCTTTTTATTAGAAAAAGGAAAAGGTCTGAAAGAAATAACTGTCTTTCATGCTTTGTGGCACATAAGAAAAAGGCTGGAGAATAGTGGGGGGCTGTCCCTTTCTTCCAATGTTTTTTTCCTGGAGAGAAAACCAGAGCTAAATCTTAGCCAGATCTCTGTGGCACTGACCAGTTAGTTGGCTCTCAGGGGTCCTGAACGTGGGCAGCCCTTGTAAGTAAAGTCAAGTCCTTGTCTTGCACTGACAGCACAAGAAACAGCACAGAGAAAAAGAGGGATTGGGTTCTGGAAGAGTGTGTGAAGACAGTTTGAAAACCTGTACCATATTCCAGGCTATTCCTGAGGAGACTTTCCCTCCTGCCACCAGGCCACAGGAGCCAGTGCTACAGAAACTATAGAAATACCCAGTAAATAGATCCTTCATTGCTGACATATGTGAGGTAGGGCTACTGCTCCTGCAAAATCAGATGTCATGAAAAATGAGCATTGTGTACTTCGAAGAAGTAGAAAGCCTCAATTTTAAATAAAAGGCTTGGAATTAAAAATTGTGCCAATAATTTCATGAATGAGACTGAAATCAGTGGCTCAGAGAGTTATGATTCCACTTAAGTAGTCTAGAACATGGATGAAAGCCCAAAGACTTTTGTTTTACAGAATATAAAGTAACATTTTTGACAATCTTTCATAAAGTTTTCAGGTAAAGCAAAAAAGCCTGCTTACAAGTTGAATTTACATTTCCATTTCATTATGAAATAGAAATTTCTTTTCATTTGCTTATTAAAATCCAGCATGAAACACAAACAGAAGGTGAAAATGCCAGCTTTACTATGGATTTCTTCAAGAAAAAGAAATTAATAGTCAAACTGCAGAAGCAGTTGATGATAAAGACTCCACTGTCAGGAAAAAAAAACCCTGCTCGTTTCCTGATTAAGGAACAAACAGTGATATTTTTCACAGACTTAAAAAAAAATACTTAAACCAACTGAAATACTGTTTCCTGACTGCATTTTATACAATGGAATGGATTTTCTCGCTGTTTTCATCTCAGACTTTTCTCTGTCTGCAGGCTATTCCCCATGCCTGCAAAAACCAGGTAATGATGCTGATACATAAGTAAAGAGGAACTCACTGGAGCAGAGAGGTGTGAATGGTTGAGCCAGCCTGGACAGGAGCTCAAAAGAAGATTATTTGTTGCTCAGAGGGGCACCAGATGGTTGTGTAAGATGGGGATGGCAAGATCAGCTGTGGTTAGAGTCTGTCCTGAGACTGGAACAATCAGCTCTATGACTGCAGCAGAAGAAAAAAAAAAAAAACAAAAACATAAACAAAACCTTTCCATTTAGAAATATTGAGTAACATCCTCTACCAAGACAATCAGCTCCTCAAGATGAGCAGAGCCCAGGATCGAGCCACCTGCACTTTGTGTTCATGTTTTCAGAGCCTGGGAAATACAGCAACAACCACCACCAGCATCAGGTGCAGCTGAAGAAGAACATTTTAAGCACCATGTATGAAGTTTTACCGTTCAAAATTACTTGGGGAAACTTCAAGATGGGACACAAATATGAAGTATAGATTTTAATAAACTGGTGTGGTTTTGGTTGCCACCTCTACTTTATTTGGTTGCTGAGTATGTAGCATGAATGAATGAAGAGAGATAACCAAGGGGGAAGAAAACTACATTGCAAATACAGTTCAGCCAAGCTTTATTTTTCAATTGGCTAAAGAAAAAGCTTCTTAAACTTAATATGACCTAGAAACTGCACATTCCCCAGCATCCCTAATTAGTTGAAGAAACTAAGCGTTTTACCACATAACCTTCAAATAATCTCTTTGAATTCACTGGTTTCCCAAGTGTTTCTTCCTTGTCCCATTTCATACAGTTAATGAAACATCTCAATCAAGGAGCAGGTTTTTATATGTGAGCAGCTTCTGTCTGCATTCTGAAGGGCTGACATTTGAAATAAATTACCACTCTTTGCTTTGTTCCTTAGGGTAAAATGAGTGTCAGCACCATATCCTCTTTCTGACCCAGAAATTATTTCTCAGGTACTTCACCTCCATTTTTACTCTCAGAAGAATACTTTCACATCTCAGGAGAAAAAGAGTGTGGGCATGGGAATCCAAAATGCTTTGTTTCTCATGTACAGCTGCTAATTGGAACGTCCAGCCCCTCTCCAGCTTTACCTTTGAGGTGGGGTATTTTGCTCTGTGCCCGGAGAAAGTTCTTGTGAACAGAACACAGTTTGTAATTGCCAAGGCACTGACGTTGCCACATCTGGCATATATGTATGTAAATAAAATTCTATCCAGGGCAGAGGGTGGCAGGGGCATCCTGTTCATGGAAGGCCTGTCTTCCTGGTTTTTTTATCCAGCAGCTGTTCAGAAATTGCTTTTCAGTGACCTTTAGCCCAATCTTCCAGGAACAGGTCTCTAAGATAAGATACCTAACCTAAACTGACCAAAGCAGTGTCATCCCATTCCAAAGCATGGGAAATTAACCCACACAGAGAAAGTCTGGAATTTGTGCAGCCTTTCTAGAGCTTCTTCCAGCTTTCTCCTTGTTTTCCTCCACTCTTTATTTCCACTATGACTAAGTAGGACAAATATAGTTGAAATTCCTATTGGAATTATTGCTATTGGCAAATCCTCTACTAAGGGGAAAATCTGTTGAAGTTTGATCTGTATCAAGTCACATAATTCAGATGGTTAAGGTGTTCATGCAATATAGGTACTTGATGACCTTTAAAATTTGGGGTCTGGTTGGCTCAGTCAGCTACCCCAGAATCCTCAACATGGTCATTGATTGCCTCTCTTTCTCATTTTGAACTGCACTTAGTTAAAGACTTAGTGAAGAGATTTTTAAGCTCATCAGTTTTGAGGCTAGCTGGTAAGCAAATGCAGATGAAGTCAACTAATCTGTAAAATAACTGTTAACACTCTTTTACTCTTTTTTTTTCTAAAAATGCTCAACTAAATGATCATTTAAAATATGAAAAATTATTGCTGGATTTCCACTAAAAATCCCAATTCTGTTCCTGCTAAACTTGTGGGGGTTTTAGAACAACTGAAGAACATTGTGTGTGTGAAAGTGTTCCAGTGAAAACATTTGGCCAGCCCCAACAGACTCCTAGAAAACTTCTTCCTTTGTCTTACTGTTACAGATGTGGGGATAAGTACATAATGGGGTAAAGAAATTACTTATTGACCAGGGCTTTTATCTATTCACTTTCTGAAATAAACACACATTGCGGTTTTGAAGGCTATAAAAACTACAATGCAAATGCAAGCTCACGATCTGCAGCATTGTAACCCATTAATGACTAGGCACAAGGAAGAGAACAAAGACCAGAAGGGAAGAGATGAAAGAAAGCAGGGCATACAGATCTAACCTGGAGAACCAGCTGGAAATTATCCATCAGAGGGTTCCCTAATGGAAAACAACTTCAACAAAAATGCAAATTGCATTTTTTGCAGTAATTATTTCAACTCCACAGTGGGAGAAATTGCAGTGAAGATATTTCAGTAGTTTTCAACATTTTCAAATCCTACTTCAGGTCATAGACAAATGCTCAAAGGTTGAAATATTCCTTAGGAGGGAAAAAAAAAAAGTTGTTCACTTTGGATCTTCCTGAGTAAGATTTCCTTTCGATAAACAAATTCTCATCAGGTGGAAGCAAACCCAATGGTTCAGAACCCACTGAGTTGTCATTTGACTCACAGCTTTGACAGCCTCTGTTTTCCCGAATTTTCTTGGAAGAATGCTATTCAGAGAAAGTGTTTGCTTCTGGTTCCAGATGCATTTCCTTTTCAGAGTCTCTAGGGACATACAGAAACCAACACCATCAGTGTTCTGCACCCCGTTCTGACTTCTCACAGTGGGGTGACAGAGAAGGTTAGTATCGGTTCAGTATCACATAAACCTGTGACATACCTGTTCTGCTGCAACTGTTACTCCTTTCCTATGAACTGCTCGTTTTCTTCATGTGTAAAATTTTACATCTGCTTGAAAACGTGCTCACGTTTCTGGCACTGTTTTTGCCTAGAAGCGATTCACTAACTTGGAACCTTGTGGAAAAAATGCAGTTGATTCTTGTTTTCAGGTTCTGGAAAATAAACCGGACTTGTCGTCCTCGGCCGGGTGTGCGTAGCACAGCCGGGAGGTCGAAGCCGGTGTTCCTTCGGGCTGGAAGAGCTGGCGGGCTGCTGGCACCATCTAGTGATGCCTGCGGGCTTGCACAGCTCCCTCCTGCCTGAAGCACGAGGGAATGCTGGCTCAGGATGCCAGAGATCTCTAGAAGGAAAAACAACTCTCAAACCACAAACGCTGATACAAGGACTAGAGTTCTACCCTCGGCATCACCATTTTTAACTGGCTTTTCCTCTGACACACCGTGTGACACCAAGTACATTTGCATCACATTTGTATGGATATCAAATGAACTACAGAGGGTTTCCAGGGCACAACAGAGCGGTACTTACTGAAGAAAGCAAGATGCAATGGGAAGGGTCAACTACATTTCCACGTGCATTTTTCTGTAAATCCAAAGTTTTCAGTCAAAAAAAAATCTAGACAAACCCCCAGGTTTTCTCTGCTCCCTGCTGAAGCTGACAGCTCTCTCAGCTTCTGCTTGTATGGCAACAAGGAGAATTTCCACTGGTCGTCTTTTGGAACCTTTGGAAAGGCTTTCAGCTCAAGGAACTGGGGACACTGGCCTTTCTTTCGGTCTCCTCATCAGCTGTGAGACTGGGCTTTGGTTCCTGTTGCAGAAACCAAGGTGGAAGGTGCTGCCACGTGTCACCTACCATGAAGGTGGGCTGCAGCAGAGAGGAGGCCTGTGTTGTTTTCCCACCTTAGTAACAACAAGTCCATGCTCCATTGTGAATTTGACTGTAGGTTCCTCCTCTCATCCCAGCCAGGTCCTTAGTGGTCCCTTGCCTTTCCTGCCTGCTTGTCTGCTTCCATGCTGGCACAAATCATAAGGGAGACAGTGCAGTGCTCAGCTCTCTGAGGACTGACATCACCTGTAAAACTGGACACATCTTTTCTTTCTTGCTGCCTGTCGTCAGGAGGAGATGGTTTTGGTCAACCAAAGGTTTTTGTGACTCTGTGCCCTTTTTTTGGTCTGTTGTTGTATTTTCTTCCTTTAGAGTAAAATTAATCAAGGTATCCAAGGCCATTTTAGGCTCGATAGTATCAAAATAAGGCAAAAAAAATTTCTAGGGGAGTTGGAAGCCAGTTTTAGTTTAAAAATCTTTCTTTGTAAGACATTCCAGAACTGCCATTAAATAACAGGATCAGAGTCGAAACCAAGTGTTGAGGCTGACCAGAAACTTTTTCCCCATTGTTTTCGTCCACTGGCAGATATAGGAGATCAAAACCAGATTACTTTGAAAGGAAAACGTTTCCTTTCCTCTGTCCTCCTTCTTCTTAACCGGTGATCTGAGTTCTGGTGGTATCTTTAGTGCCACATCACTGCAATAATAGCAGTGAGAGACACACTAAAGACCGTAGAAAAGGCAGAAGATCACAGAGGAGATCATCAGGCTGAAGAGACCCAAGGACAAAGCAGGGGACTTTGCCTGAAGAGAGCTGGCTGGAGAGAGAGGTGTCCATTTCCAAATGAGGTCAGCTCGTGCCCTCAGCTCCCAGGCAGGACTTGAGTCACACCCATGGAGTGCAGAGCAAGGTGACCCCTAGAAAGAGGTTTGCTTGGCTCCAGCTGGCCCAGGAGCATTTCATTGGATTTCAGCCCTTGCCAGGGAAGGAAACACACCCTCCAAGTTCATGCTGAGGCAAGAGACCTTGCCTGGGGCTAAGGGTTACGTCAGGGGATCAACAGGAGACCCCCAGCCCCTGGAGTGGTGCTTGGAGGACTGGCCCAGGAATTCATACACTTTGTAGGGACGAGCACTGCTCAGAAAAGACAGGGTTTGGTGGTTATTTTTTTAATTAGAAGTGGGAAACAGGAGTCACAAGTGTCTGGATCTGTGCTATAAGTTACTAAGCTCTCAGTTTAACTTCAATTGCATTGCCTGTCTCCATAGACAGTTGTGTAAAAGTAGGGGCAGTTCTTGCCTGAATTGTCAGAGCATTTCCAGGGTTTGCTGGCTCATGCTTGAAAAAAGGCATAGAAACCTTTGAATGAAAATTCTGTGACACAGAATTCAGAAGACTAGAATTAAAACAGAGCAAGAGAAAGAGCAGATTTGTGTAAAAACAACACCCCACAAACACATCTCTAGTTCTGCCATGGGGAGCAGGGAAGCTATTCACCTAAGAATGGACTTAAAGGGTATTGGTGACTTTGTGGGGATTTTAATTCTTCCTTTTGAATTCGAGGGCAGAGAAGATGGGAAGGGATGAGAGCAGAAGAGAGGTGCTCTCCATTTTTCCTGCTACTGTGATAAAATTGAGGTTGACATTGTGTTCCCAGAGATTAAGTATCTACTCACAGTCCAATATTTCATTTAAATTATCCAAAGAGGTCTCACCTGAAGAGTTAAGTTGCTGAGTGCCATCTATATATGAGCTGATAGATGCACTCTGCAACCACTCAGGGCACTGTCAACATCCCTGTCCCTGGCATCCCCACCAAGGGACCAGTCACTATCTTTCCACTCAACTTTTTGCCATAACTCTCCTTTGGCTGGTTTTGATGGAAACAAACCCATCCATAAACCTCATCTGTGCTGCACTGTCCCTCGCATGCAGCACAGCCTCTGCTGCAGATGACAGCAGCTTGAGCACTCTGACCTATACAGGGCTAAAGGAGACCAAGAAGGCTCCTCTGACCAGCCCATGGGCGAGGGACAGGTTCAGCTGCCTGGCTTGAGCCAGGGTGCGTTGCTGCAGGTCTGGTGCTTCCAGACAAGGGGGAGATGCAGAGAACTCAATTCACCAAGGTTAAAAATACAACCTGGGCAAGGGAAGGATCTATCCTTTCAGACTTACCTTTTCCTTTTCAGTCCTTATGTAATACATAAATACATAAATACATACACTTATATTATATACAGGAACAGTGGTAAAGCCACTTATGTCAGCATGGCTAAGCTTTAAAAACAAACAAAAGACAACCACCAAACCACTAGTTAAAGATAAGGATGACCTGACTGCAGGTTTAAGAGAAAATGATTTCTCAGGTTGCCAACCCACTTGGCTTCTCTAGATCAACCACCTTGTCATGAAAATGCCCTCCTGAGGGTGGGGGGCAGCACTAGCTGGTGGTACAAAGGGCAGGGCCTCCTGTATTGATCCAGTTTGAAATCAGTAACTCACACAACACAGGCAGAGGCGCTCAGGTACCCAGCCCCTGCCATCTCCATGCCATGCTCTTACATCTCCCTCGCAGTCCGTGGGCAGGCTCAGGCACCACTCCTGTTCCGTTCTGTCCATACCATGAACTGCTCACACGCTGCCTACAAAACTTCAGGAGCAGCAACCCAAGCCTGCCCCGTGGCAATGACAGCCCCTGCCACCCAGTAGCCCCCAAGGCTATGTCCTGTGGTAGCACTGCACCCTGCTCTTCACTGCTTGAGTAACAACTGCACTGCTCAGAAACCCACGTTTCCATTGACTGACTAAGCTAACAGATGGCAGGGGGGCACTGCTTATTAGAAAGCATTTAACCAGAGACAAGAAAAGCTCTAGGACTGTTCAAAGCTGCATATAAAACTATCCCCTTATCAAACGTTGCTTGCCTTTATCCCTTGGCAAGTAGGAATTGTTCTGTGCTAGTAGGAGGTAAGAATGACCAAGCCTCAGAAGGTAAGTCAGCAATGGGCTAATCAGCTCAGGTTTTCTAAAATGGCCAGGCTGGCAGAGGTGAAATGTCACCTTAGCAGGCTATCCCGGGCTCCACAGCTCTCAAGCCATTTTCAATAGCTCTACAGACAGTACTACAGCCACAGAGACGACGGATGACATAAATTTTTACAAATCTATTGCTAATTCCCTGAGTGAGACTGCACCAGAGATCCTTCTGGAATGCAGAATGAATTGTCACCTGCATTACCTCTGAAATTCAAATTTAAATTCTACAGCTTCCATCAAGCTGCATTTCTTCCCCCATGGCAGGGAATATTGCCTTTCATGCCCATTGGGCCCACCCTTCCAATTCACAAACAGGCTCAGCATTGTGTTTGAACCTCATCTGTGTGCATGCAGCCCCCACCTTGCACCCTGTCCTTACTGAAGTGGGCAGGGAAATGAAAACAAAACGTTAAAAAGGAAAAAGAACGTATTTCTGGAGCCACTCTCCCTGTCTGCAGTCAAGTCTGACATCTCTGTACTGGCTCCCCCAGGCCCACCTGCCTGGCCTGAGGTCTTCAGGAGCTCTGTCAATGACACTGGCACTGCTCCTGCCTCTAATTACAAATGGCTTCCATAGCCATTAATAAGTGGAAGATAGAAGCTGCAGGTTCCTTAATAAAGTTTATTTAATCATAACTATGCTTAGGAAAATACACTTGTAAAGGTTAATATAATGCAATTTAGTTTATACTACATTTTGAACAAAAGACTTCTTATACATGATTTAGGTAAAAACAGGAAGTATGATCTGGCTCGTTTTACATCTATTACAAACGTAGAAAAGACTGTCATGCACTACAGTAGAGAGCATGAAAAAAAAATTACCTTTGGTTTAATTCAGAGAATACAAGTATTGCACTGTAAAAGCATCAAACATGGTGCAACTAAACATCATAAACGTTTCCATGCCAGCTTACAAAAGTTTGTTAGCTAGTGTAATTTTAGAGGGGGGGAAAAATATATGTACACATAAAACAATTTAATTAGCTATTTGGATTCTGTTAATATCATATGCACGCCACATATCTACACAACTGACATTCAAGAAAACTCTTGAATTTGATTTAATACCTTTCAGCTACATTAAATTTGTTGAAATCAATGACATTACTGTATCTTAACTGGCCTGTCAGCTGTTAAACATTCTTCTTTAAATGACTAAAGTTCCAGCCTAGATCATCAAAATCCAGAAACAACAATTGCAATACCATGGATTTTAAGTGCCTAGCTACCCATTTCTTGACCATTTCTCCAGGCAGTTAGTTTGAGAGTAGAGATTCATACAGAAAAAGCCCAAAACACGACTCAGCTGAGGGCTGGCAGTGTAGGGGTGTATCAGCATGCTAATCCTTCCAACCACGTATTGGAGGTTGAACACAAATACAGGTATTATTGCCAAAAAACACAAACATGCTAGCATTGGCAAAACCAACACAAAATAATTTAACAATATTGAAAAATACAAAAAAAAAAAAAGCATTGTTTAAAGGGAGATACAGCAATGTAAGACCACCATATATGGTGGGCTACCCGACCCGCACTCCCCCTCAAACACTCATATTAGCAGTGCCTAACATTTGAGATAAACATAATGCATTACATCCTTGCCTTTTGACTGTAACATAATCCCAAACCTTGCAGAGAATTTCAACACAGTTCTGCACCAAGATTAGCTATTTCACATCGTTGTTGATGGGTCTCAGAAAAAAAATCAACTTTTCTTCTTCTTAATATGCCAATAATTTATTTTCAGTTTCTCATCTGGTGGCAGAAAAGTCCGCCAAAGAGGAGCCGGCTGTTGTCTTTGAAGAGTTCTTGTCAGATCAAGCATTGAAACCTTGACCACTTCACAGAAATGTGCAGCACAGTATTTCAGAGAACCACCTTTGCTTTTATCTCACAGAGAGAACTTAAAAGTCAGTCAACAGCATCATTTCCATTTAAAAACAAACAGGAAAAAATTATCAGGCCAGTCCATGAGTTTACTTGAACATAGCTAAAGTCCTTGAAGTCTCTCACAAAATGGCAAAGGCTCTTCGCAAGGATAGGAAGGGAGTTTTAAACATCTACAGAGTACTGGAATTCCCAGCATCTGCTCACATCACTCACAAATGGTGGCAACATTTATATATAGAAAAACACTATTATGAAGAAAAAAAAATACATCTAAAACTATTACAACTGGTACTTTAGGAAAACAATTCAACTAGGTTTGTTTTCTTAATGTTTAACATAAATATAGTTGCAACTTGATCTTGAGTTGACAATGATTGTCGCAGCCAAGGTAAGGACTGAACACTATCTATGCAAACAAAAACTC
Organism: Aleadryas rufinucha; assembly: GCA_013397815.1. Taxonomy (NCBI): domain Eukaryota; kingdom Metazoa; phylum Chordata; class Aves; order Passeriformes; genus Aleadryas; species Aleadryas rufinucha. The sequence goes on along the minus strand of VZTH01017683.1, from coordinate 548,374 downwards.
ACTATACATTATACAACTTATTTCTGCCATGAGGGATGCCTTCCCTCTCAAATCTTTGGCCTCCTATTACTAATCCCTCCCAAAAGCAGAAGCAATGTAGCACTGTTGCTCTCTATTCATTCACAGCAGCGGGTTTGTTTGGAGGGGAAGATGCTGTGGAGACACACAGTGAAGAATGGGTTTATTCCAGAGCTTACACAGAGAGTTACTTGCAATAAAGTGCTCTGACAAATGCTGTCTGAGCTCTTCAACTCCACTCTCCAAATAACACCTGCCTCCAAATTTGCTTCTTTGGAGCTGTCCCCAACTGCTCCTAATGGAAAGGCAGCTAATGACAGTCGTAAGAGCGCACAGATGGGACCTGGAGGGTTTTGCTTCTTCCCTGCTGGTTTAGATTTTGTTTACATTTTGCCACTGCTTGGCTACAAGCATTTAGGTATGCAATCTCTCTTGCATTTGTGTGTGCTGGAAATGAAATCTGTTTAGAATTAAAAACTCCTGGTATGACCTGCAGACCTGAGGTTACAATCTGATCACTTATATGTTTCTCTCTGCATGGAAGCTGGATGGTTTCATTAAATGCAACTTGCATTAATAAGAAGCAGAAATTTCTACAGATTTTTAATGCCAGGTTTGTTGCTCACCAGTTGATTTATCTTTATTTGTTTGTTGGGGTTTTTTGTGTATGAGATGTTAGATTATATCACTTCTACTACTTAATTTTTTTAAAGCTCATGAAGTTTGACTGCTGTCCACCACAAAAATGAAAACTGAAGGGGAAAAAAAATAATCATCTAGACTTGCAGAATCTGCAGACTGTTTCTACTGGGAGTGATTATTTTCCTGCCTGGTGATCCCATGTTATAAATCAGAATTTATTACTCTGCATGTATATTCAAAGTATCAGAAGAGGCATTTCCATGACAGAATAAATCTTGTAAAAGAGCGTTTTGGAACTGCATTGGTACCCTTTTGCTCAAGGACTGTACAATTCTAAAGCCAGTTAAAAATGCATAGCCAAGCAGTTCATAATTTCAGCAACTTCATGCACAGCTAATCACATCCCAGGAAAACAAGAAAAATCTGCAGTAAGGAGCATCACAGAAAACTGCCACAGAAAACTGCCCAGTGGTAAGCAACAAGTCTGAACGTTTCCAAATAAAAAAACTTACACATACAAAACCAAACATGCATATATAAAGTGTACATATACTGCACAAGCGCTATTCCTAGAAGATTAAACTGCATAGGTAAAAATCAAAAACAAGTGCAACATTTTAAGCCCTTAAAGCACAATCAAAAAACAAAAAGCAGAAATTAAAAATAACAAACTTGCTCCCCCACAACAAAGCCAATTACGTATCAGTGATTAAGATATTAATCAAGACAGAGGTTCTCCAATCAAAAGTTGGAAGTGATGCCTTAGGTTTTAACTTCTATATTTTTCAAATCCTGTACTGCTTAGTTTCATGTGGCCTGTTAACTTCTGTTCTCTCGTGCTAGCTAGACGTAACGAGCCTCTCCAAGCTTGCTCTTCAAGGACACCCAGATTGTCCTAGGCCCAAAATGTGTAAATTAACATCTTAAGAAGGGGGGTAAACTTGGGGAAATTACATCGTTAACTGAAGTTTTAATTGGAGAATTAACCCTAACATGCAAATGAACCAAACGTATAAAAGTGTGAAGAACTTGTGTCCAGGGTCCATCTTGGGTGTAGCCTTTTGACTGCCCAAGGTGTACCTTGAAGGCCCTTCAAATAAATACCTATCTTTATTCCCTTATTCTTGTCTAGCCTCTGTTTTTAGGTGGCCACCCCAGGCATCAGAAGGACTACTCTCAAATTTTGGCTCATCATTCAGGCTTAGGGGATCTGAAATGTACGTTCATAACTGTAATTAGCTTAAACAGTTATGTTCATCACTAGCCAATTTTGATTTCTTTTACAAAGTGCTCTTTATGTAATAGAAGCTATGTTCCTGGTAGAAAAACCATCAAGTAGTTTAACACTTTGAACATCAACATACATTGAAAAGAACTAAAAAAAAAAAAAAAAAAAAGGGAAAGGGAAAAAGGGAGAGAAAGAGTTGGCTGCTAGAACAAAAAGCAACTTATGCCAGTGGCTCTATAAACATCCAACTTGTATATTGTTAGCTCCAGTCTTCTTCCTAAAACTCAGTTTATAAAAGAGCTGCATAAGCTAACAGACTAGAAGCTTACAGTGACTTTATAGGACACAACCTCATACACCCTACCTGCTTTTTTTCTAATTAAGAGATCCAATGGTTAATGAGTTCACCATGACACAAAGTTGTCAAAAATATTTTCAACTTAAAAAAAAAAACTAAACCAAAAAAGAAACCAATGCAGACACTAAAGCAAACCATGCTTTAAAAAAAAATCTACAGTATTTTTACATAAGCTGTGTAAGATCTTACAAAAGAAGATTCCCCAAACCACAGCTATTTCTACTCCTGCCCTTTTGCTGCCTTCTCAAGATAATACACATTAACTAAGTGCCTGTTGAGGTGCTTGCTGTATTCACCTTCCTTTTTAAATGAGCGGTCACAAAAAATGCACACATAGTTCTCCCTGGCCACCGTGGTGTCCGGAGCTCCTTGTGACATCTTTGGACTTGTTTCCTCTTGTACAGAGCGAGCACCATTTAACCCCGAGTCATCGCTTCCTTCTGAAATGTTGTCACTGATGTCGCTGCCTTCATGGCTGTGGATGCCCTCATCCTCCTCCATTTCCTGAGATTCATTCACTGCTGTGTTATCCCGAGATAAGGACAGAGCCACTTTAGGGCTTTGTGTACACCCTTCTCCAGGCACAGGGGCTGGCACAGCATCGCCTCTTGGCTCTGTTGCTGGCAGGCATGTCTTGCTCAGGTCCATCAGGTCTGAGTTACTCTCAGTTTCTGCCACAGTTTCCTCTGGCTCCTTCTCAGGTGCCAGATCTGGTACTACATCCATCAGCACATCCAAGCTTTTTTCAGAAGACACTGCATGGGAAGGTTCCTCAGAGCAAGTGTCTTCCCCTCTGTCCACCTGTTTCTCCTCCTCCTTTGCACCATCAGTGTCTTCACTCTCTCCCGCTGCCGCAGGCATTTCTTGGTCCTTTACCTCAGCTTCTGTGTTTGCATCCTGAGCTGGAAGACAAAGCTGCCCTGGACCTTGGATGCAGTTTCCTTTGGGATCAGTGCTCTCCCCGCTGAGAGCATGACCACCATTGCTGTTTAATGCCACTGTGTCAGTGGGATCTTGCTCCTTCTGGTCACTGCCCTCAGTGTCCAGCTTCACACACCCATCTTCTTCTGAGATAGGATACTCATCTGGCATCTCCTCTTCCTCGATCTTCTCCTGATTGAGTTTACTGCTCTTTCTACTGTGCTTAACTTTCAGAGCTTTCTTTTTTCTGTTTTTCTTGAGGCAGTAATTTTGCTTTTTAGGTTCTTCCTCTGGTGCAACATCATTTTTTTGAGCTTCCGGGCAGTCTCTGGGTTTGGCTTCCACTTTCTTTTTCTTTTTTGTTACTACTGAGGTATCATTTGCAGGCTCTTGCTTTGAGGAAGTTGCCTCAGTCTCTGCCTTTCTTTTGACTTTCTTTGTTTTACATGTTTTCTCAGTACTTTTCTCAGTTTTAATATCCACCTCTTTGTTTTCTGAAGCCGATTTCCGACTTCTGGTTGTCACCTGGCCTGCAGAAACATTGCTTGTCGACTTCTTTTCCTTTGCCAAATTATCTTTTTTCTCCACCTTCACAATTTTCTCCGTTTTCTTTGCAGCTGAATCCCCTTTCGTTGGTTCCTTCTCCACTTTGTCATTACCACTCTCAGAAAAGTCAGCTTCGCTCTTTTTAGTCCGTAGCTTCACCTTTGAGACATCCATGGTGATGTCAGAACAATCGGGATGCCTGGACTTGATGTGATACTGCAGGTTGCATTTTTTAGATGCTGCATAATCACAAACGGGGCAGAGAAACTGGCGCGGGTTGACGTGGAGCTCAACGTGCTTTTTGAAATTGCTGCGGTCAGCGGTTTTGTAGTTACAGTGCGGGCAGATCAGAGGCTTCGGCCCATTGTGCACTTGCCTCGCATGACGAGTCACTTCGTGCTGGTTTGAGGCCACGTAGCTGCACTGGTCACATTTGAATGGCTTCTCACCTAAGGAAGGAAGGACGGAAGGGAATGATGGTGATTATTAAGCATGGTGGTTGCGCTTCCCACTAAGAGAGATACAGAAATATGAAACTTGAAAAGGATTAAAAAAAAAAATTATCCATGCGCCTTTAAAATTAAGCAAAGTCAACGTAAGAAATCCACAAGTCACAAGCACATTCACGAGACACTAAGAACAAAATACAAAAGAAAAGAGAGAAGGGGTGAGGGTTGGGAGGAAGGGGATCCAAAACCAAACAAGCAGTAACAACGTCACAGGTTCTGGCTAGGCATACATACCAGCAGAGATCTCTCTACAGTAATATTAGCAAATGGAATCCATACCCAACTGGTCCATTGAATGCATTGTAGAAAAATGGAAATGTAACATTTGATGAATAGCAGTTTCACACAAACGTTTCAAAAAAAGTCCAACTTTACACAGATTTAGCATATTTCATGTTTGCATTGAAAAGGAAATGAGGGAAAAGAAGCTAGCAAAAACCTAAGAACATGAAAGGGGTGCCCAGATGATCTTTACCTCTGAAAAAATTCAGTTCACTGTTTTGGTGCCTCCAACACATGGTGCACTGCCCGCAGGCTACTCCTGGCAAGTTAAACAAATGCAGTCCAAAGCCATCATGTTACTATTAAAATCTGCATTTACATTAGTGCAATGACTCCTGTAAAAGTGTTCCTGAAATGTTCTGCTTAGTGCATGCCACTGCAGCAGAAGTAGCTTTCCCCTTACATATCAAAGCAAATAGGAAAAACACTTCTAGTGCAACAGCTCAAGTCCAGAAATACTTCAGGAGCATCTGTGCATGTGCCAATTTAGCTGAGGAATTTGGGATGCTCCTGAGCTCTGAACCAGCATCTCAAAACTGATCTGCAGAACTAATCCATGCTACTTCTTCAGTATGTTGAAAATCCACTCCAGCCCCTTCTGCTCTGATACAACAGTGCTTCTCCCACCCCTGTAACCCACTGCCCATACTCAAGTATGCTCTGTAGCATGACTCAGGAGATCAGCCAGCCTGCAGTGAAGATGTGGTGCCTGTGTGTGCATTAACCACGTATCTGCAACACCCTCACAAATTCTAGAAAAGGCTGTGCTGCCTCCCTGGCAGGAAGGAGGGGGACACTTGTTTAAGAGTCCAAATCATCTCATGTATGTCTGCAGCATCTATTTATTATTTAAAGAAGAGCTACTTTGATTCCCTCCCTCTCCACTTTACTTCCTTCTTTTTTTCTCCCACTTCCTGGTGACATTTTCTACAAGTTTAAGCTTGATGTGTTCCTTGCTCATCCTTCCTCCAAGTATAGAGCCTTTATCACCTACACTTCAAAGAACAGTTCTGTGTTACACTGAGGGAGGACAAGAACAGCCTCTCTTACATACACATGAACAAGCTGTTCTAAGTGCACAGCGTGCTCAGAGGCAGCTGCAACAGGGTAACTCAAAGACAGCATGTGAAGAGTTTGTGTCCATCGCCTCTACTAAATCCAGGGGTTTTATTGTGCAAGTGAATAGGATACGTGCCAATATGGCTAAAAACACAGCTGCACATTAGGCTCTAAACCACTGTCATTTGCCATCTGATGTGGGAAGAAAGCTACAGCACTCGTGGGCCTTAAACATCCAGCCTGTGAACTGCAGGACTCCAGAAATTGCCATAGAAAAGGTGCAGATGCCTGGGGATTGCAACAAAACACACAGTAGAATTTAGGAGAGCTATTAATGCAGCACCCCTGATAGCAAAAGTCATGCCTTCCCTCAGAGACCTTTGAGGCAAGGGTCACAGGCAGATCACACTCCTTACCTCCTTCAGATTTGAGACTTCCCTGCACAGAACAAGGGCAGAGTAATACGTTCGTGACATGGTTTCCAGGTTCGGTATTGACCAAACCATTTGCAAATTTGGTGGTTCATTTGCAAACCAGAAGTTCAACCAAATACTGTTTTTGTTTCTGAAAGCAGAACACTACATTCACAAAATTCCCAAACCAAAATACTGACATGTCATTTTAAAGCTGGCTATTTTTAATGGGCCCAAGCACTCCGCTACAGTTAAAATTGACTACCTCCTGGTTTCAATTAAAAGCCTCATCAATTGAAATTGAGACAATTACTGTTCAGGAGACTTCAACTCTTGTTTGCCAGAATTAGGCATTCACCTAGGGCTGGTCAATTCAGATTTTACAAAAACAAATCGAAAGCACAGGCTCAGGTCTACCTGAACTCCCCTACGAGTCATAAAAGACAACTGTGCTTGTGTCTGTGGTGTTACAGCTCCCAAAAATGCTGTTAATTCAAGTTTCAAGAGATTCACAAGAGCACAAGAGCAGATGATTGTAACACCACAGCTCATGACCAGTAACTGGAAACAAAGGCTAGTGAAAACCGTTAATTTTGGCTTTTAGTGCCACAAGACTGAGTAACTTGTGAACATCCTCTGAGTTTGCTCTTTCTCCTGTGTCTCCTTGCCATAAGCAGACACTAATTTACATCACTGTGTCATACTAAACAAAAGCTAACGGTTCCCTCAGAACCCCTGGAGGAGGTTCAATCCCAGATATCACAAAGGAGACTCTCAGCTACTCAACATTTTCCCAGCTTCACTGATTTGAACTCAGCTATGACAGTAGACAGAGTACAAGGATTTGTTCCGCTATCATCACAATGTTGTATTTATTACTAGAACTACTAGAACAGCCCTATGAATATCGGGATAGATCTTGAAAAGTAAAAAGATATATTCCCATTATCAGTTTTATTCATGACACTTAGCATTCCTTAGCAAGACAACCTTCCCCATTATAAAAGGAGCTAAAGCTCAGGCCATACTGGCTAAGATGGCATCTCACACAGAACGGGGCAGACTGCTTTAGGTGGCCCTTCTGGAGCCAGGGTCTGGCCCAGATGACCTCCAGAGGTCCCTTCCAGCTGCAACCATGCTGTGATACCGTGACCCACCCCCTTTTCCTCAGTCACGCTGTTGCCACTCCATACCAACCTGAGTGGGTGCGCATGTGCCTGGTTAAATGGGTCTTCTGAGAGCTGGAATAAGGACACATCGCACATTGATAGGGTCGCTCCCCTGCAAAAGCAAACAGCAAAGTAGTTACTGAAACACAGCAGATCACCAAACTTCGTTACCAAGCCACACAGGGGAGGCTGTCACAGATCCTCACACTGTATTTGAGGGCATGTTATCTCTCAGCAAAGGGACAGTGAGAAGCATATGCCTGAGCTGGACCACTGCAATGTATAATGCCTTATGAACGAGGGTCGTAAAAGGGCAGGATATGACAGAGGCACATCCTAATGTCCAGCTGGGGTCAACAGTAACCTCAGCCAAAAGGTGATGAGGACAGACAACTTTAGGAAGCCTTAAGCCACCAGACCTGACTTCCCTACAGCATTTTCTCCCAACACTCAGAAGATGCACAAAACATCCTGTAAGAAACTAGGTATGTTTTTGCTTTGCATAACACCTTACCTGAAACCTCCGTGTTTAATTTGGATTAAGATGGGGTATGACCATCCATTCCACATGGACTTGTATTTACCAGAACACAAGTGCAGATAGACCAGGTCTTTACTTCCAAAGTTTTACTGGCAGAGTGAAAATGGTTTGCAGCATGGAAAAGCATGATGCCTTGCTCAGTGAAATTATGCTGCTAGCAAAAGCTTAAGTATAGCATAAACATTTATTTTGAAGACTCAAAACCCCATGCTGGAAGAGTTATTGGTTCTGAAGAACTAATGGAAACTAACCTGTCATAAGTTATATCTCCACTGAGGACAGTCAGCTTGTAATTGTAGCTAAAAATTGTATCAGTACAATGATACTTGAAAATATTTTTCAAGTGAAGACAAGCACCAAACAAAGGCAGACAGTTTTATAATTAACATGTTAGGCAGGTCCAGATAAGTACCAGAAGTATTTGCCCCAAACTGCTAGCACACTGTCTCCATTACAAACACTTCCTAGGCTTGTGTGGACACTCACAAGAGAGGAGAGGAGTGAAGCTGAAAAGGGAAAAAGAAGTTACTCAGTTGTAGTATTTATTCAAATCATAGCCAGAATTACACTACAGCATTTTGGTACATTTGCTACATATGAAGCATACAACCAAGGTGCTCTCCAAATCACAGAGACCTGGACATCAGCAAAAGCCCTGCACACGGGCTGTGTGTTCACTTTCAGAGGCACAGCTCTATCTGCAGCAGCAAAGACCTGCATCTGCCAGTATGTGATGTGAGGCTCCACTGCTGGCCTGTGCCAAAACAGCAGTAGAAGCAGCCTTTGTAATGCAGATTAATTCCACATTTCTTCCTTCCATCAAACATTTAGACCATCGTTCCTGATTAGATCAGCAGTTTAAAGGTAAATTCACCCTAACAACCACAACTCTCCTCCCTTTCCAATTAAAACAAGGTAGGAAACTGGCACAATACACACAGTAATATTAAGTTATGTACAAGGGAGGGGTAGTCCTTTTGACACAAAGAAATGGTTTTGGTTTTAAATTACTCCTTACAATTAAAAAATATGTGGCCAAAGGTCCTGGAATATTCAGTCATATCTTCTTCCCATTACCTGAAATTTTGTATCTGTAAAGTTACCTACAACATTAGGAATGCGAAACAGGCTTTCTTTTGTACCCTTTTTTACATAGGGCACAGCCACAAAACATACTAGATTTAAGTATAATGAACACAACTAATTTAAAATGTGTTGTTGCCACTTGAGAATTAAATGTATTGTACAGGCTGTTCTGTCAAATGCTATTCCCCAAAGGATATGTATTGTAATTTTACGAGCTCGTTCATAATATGCAAACAAGGCATCAAAAAAACCCCTCCAGAAGACACTTACAGAATAAGCCCCAATCTAGCAAAAGCTTAAGGAGGCACTTAACTCTATGCAAATGAACAGGCAGACTGACATCGGCATACAAATTTAAGATCATCTTGTTAACCAAAGTTCCCAGTCTGACCATTCATGAGGCTCTCTGGCAGCCACACTCCCAAGGCCAGACTGCTGGGTCCAAAGCCCCTTCACGGTGTGTGGCTCCAGTGATCCAACAAGTGCCCCACTTGACTCCCTGCACACCCCACTCTCACAGTGGTTTCCTTACTAGTTTGACCCCAGGTTTCCCATAGCAGAGTCTCAGATGTCTCGTTCCATAAAGCCATTTACTCACGGCACAGTAACACAGAAACACCTGGAGCTGGTGCCTCCAAAGAGGACCCTCAACGATGGAACCCCTGGGCTGTTATACCCTCACAATCTACCCGCACGCAAGTCTCGCTCTTCCTCCCCAGTCTTCTGCTCCTGCTGCTGAGCCTCTCCATGTCCATCTACCTCGCTGGCATCACCAGTCTTCACCTGCTTTGTTATCCAAAAGGTTGGCAGTCCATGGCTCCTGCTGTGTCTCTCGGCGTCCATTCATCTGGCTGGCACCACCAGTACACGGTTGGCAATTCATGGCCTCCCTGCACTGTCACCCTGAGCAAAACCTGCATCTCAAACTGCAGTTCGCGCACTGAGCTACCTGCACCAAAGGTATTCCTCAGCAATCTCTTGATAAAGCCTGCCTTTATAATGCCATTAGAAGTCCCATCTGCTTGAAACAAATCTGCTTCCATCAAAATTCCAACACAGTGGCAAGCAAGAAAGATCCCCTATCACAACCAAAAGCTAAAAAAAACCCCAAAAACACAAAGGAAGAAAAAAAACCAACCCAAACCAAACCAAGTCCAAAACCAGACACAGAACACTGTAACTGCCTGAAGCAGATGTCTTAGTTATATAGCCCTTCTGATTATTTTCAATGAAGTTTTATAGAAATTTCTTCTAACAAGCAGAATAGGGAAAAAAGAGAACAATGCTGCACTGTCTTGCACGTAGTACAGCTTCAGGATAAGCAGGTAAATCAAGTCAAAACTTGGTCTAAAAGGTCTAACGAGCACAAACGAGCCTTGGTAGATCTGTCCCTGACACAAAGAGTCCTTTCTGCCTCAGGAGCAGAGGAAGGGATTGCCCTGAACACCTCCAGCCACTCACTCCTGGGCAGCAGACAGGCTCCTCCAGATGTAGTCCTTGAAACACCCTTCTGCCCAAAGTCCCCCACATTTGTCAGCAGCCTGTCACACAAGCACTGTCACAAGCTGCAAGGTATCTTCAGTACAGGGTGGGTTTTGAGACACCGGCTTTTCAACATGGATGCAAGCAACAGGCAGGCAGATAATCTCTGCCTGCCTTCCCATGGTCCCCAAACATGCAGAGGATTGGTATTTTTCCCAATCATGCAAAGTACTAGCATGCAGCCCCCTTCCCTGCTCCTGGCCATGTGCTCTGGTGTTTGCATGTGCTCTCAGTAAGGCAACTAAGTTCACTAACCAGCAGAGAACCAACCTGGGGAAGAGGAAAGGAGTATTTTTACTCCTTTACTCCATTTTAGTGAGCTGAATCAACTGGTCCCAGGATACAAGTAGAAAACTGAGACTGCCTTTCTCCGGCAGCAGCACATTTATCCTGTTAAACTCCACTCTGTACAGTCAGTGTTTCAGAAAGTTGTATGCTTCTAACACAACAGAATCAAATTAACTGCAAAGAGGCATTTTCCCCCACAAAAAAAAAGTCTGGTGAAGAACAAAAAACAGGAGAGAAAGAAAAGTATCTATCCAAAATCATTTAACCTATTAGCAATCAGGGAACCAAAGAAACAAACAATTCCAACTTTCTTCTTTAATATACTGAACCCATAAAATAGGAAGAAAATGATGGATGCATGTATCCCATTCATTTTTCCCAACAAATATGTTTCTTTAGTTTTAAATGAAAACAACAATCCAAAGCTATTTTAGTATCATTCAGACAGTTTTTACTAAATTCAATACTGTTATGTAAACAGTCTGCAAATACTTTTGACTATAAAATATCTGTGGGTGTTTTTTCAGGGTTTTTTGGGGTGGGGATTGTTTGGGGGAGTTTTTTGTGCATTCTGGTTTTGTTTGGTTTTTTTAAGGCAACTTATTACACACTAATATTGGCAGAGACTTTTAGCCTGGTGTATAAAATATACCTGCTGCGAGCTAATTCATTCTTGTAATACTCTAGCTTTAACACTCTCCTCCACAAAATCAATGTTACTGGAAACAAGGCACATTCCCAAATCATTCTACTAACATATTTGGAAGTTTGTTAACAAGCAAGAACTGCCTGAAAGACCTTAACTATGTAGTTATGAAGTAGCAAAGAAACACCTACAAGGATAGACTAAAACATGCTGAAATCATAATGGTTCATTCCAGGTTAATTACAGTAATGAAAAGAACCAGAAACCTTGAGTGCACCACTGTCTTCAAAGGAGCAAAAGAGGATCTGGATATGCTTGATTTTTTTTTAAAGTTTAACACAGTTCATGTAAATTGGTCAAATGCAGTGATAAGAGAGCGCTTTCTCAGCAAACATGTTTTCATGTTTGAAACATGAAAAGTGACTGTAAAACTCAGCAAGTGCTTTCAGAAATCAGAAAGGGGGACCTAATGTCATTCACAAACACAAGCAGAGATTAATTTAAAGTTGAGACAAATGTAAACTAAACAGGAACTACAGCACTAGCTCACATTTTGACATGAGTTCCCCATATGATTCATTTAGGTTTTTTCTTACTCTTTTGTCATTTTTACCTGGTCTCTTTCCTGTTATCTCCTACAAAACACACAAAGAAAATGATCTGGAGGATAAACCACACCATTTTCCTAATACCTCTCACAATAAACTTTGTTTACTTGTTTAGAAAAAAAATATTCAGACAGGACTGATTTTGAAACTGATGGTATCCTCTGAACAACAACACACAGCTATTCTTAGGAGAATAATATGTCTTAAAGTACTAAAATTCCCAGCAGACCCTCCCAGCCCCAACAAAGCAGATACTAAAGCGAGCTGACGAACACAAACTCCTGCACACTTAAGCTCAAGCCCAGCCCCGAGGCCTCTGCAGTGCCCACCCCTTCCAGACAGCTGCAGCCAACTGAACTGAAACCTCCAAACCATTCATGCCACTGCTGTGACAAAACAGGACATTAAAGGAGAAATTTCCCAGTGTTTTGCTCAGCCAGCACAGTCTACAATAAAGGGGAACCAAGTCAGGTGAGCACACTAGAAGATAGTTAGCAAGTCAACCCTCTCCACAGAAAAGTCCTGACATGGTGGAAATAAAAACTTCTAAAAAGCAGCAAGGAAGCTCTGAATTGCCCTCTCACTTCCACAAAAGGGATAAGGAGGCATAGTAACTGTACCCCATGGCCCAGAGAGGTGAGATGGATATGATAACCCCTCGCTGAAAGGAGTTTTGGTTTGTCAGAACTCCCCATGTGAGAGGCTGGTGAGGCTCTCTGATGAAAAGCAAGGTACTTCCTAAGTCACCTGTGGTCCCAGCTCACAGGACGGCAGCAACACTGCAGGTCCTCTGATTCCACTTGGTATACACCAGGGAATAAAGGAGCCTCACACTGTCCTTTCCTATTAGAAACCGAGGTTAGGAGAAGTCAGGAAATCAGGCCAGACTCCCTCAAAGGCTTCCTATAGGGCAATAGTACGTGTCTACTTCTGGCTGCTGCAGCGATGCAGGCCCTAGAAAAAATGAAGCCTCTAAGCATTAAAAGGAATTAATCCACTGTTCAACTCTTATTCTGACTTTGTGGATGCTGGAGGACTCCTCTGCATGTATATATCAGCCCTTTCTTCTCTGTAATTACATCTTAGTCAAGTTTCAACTCAGACTGAAGGTACCATTTTCAAAACTACCTATGGGATTCAGGCACCTTTGGTCAACCTGCTTGTTTTGGTTTCAGAGTACATCAGGTTTTGGCATTGTAGACCCTGACAATTATCACAGGCACACTTTGCCATGCCCTCTTCAAAAAAGTGGCTTAAAATTACTAAACAGCATGCCCTTCATCTTCTCTTGGGCATCTGACATTTCCTCAGTCCTCTAGGACTGTAGACTAGAGCTCAAACCAAATTCCATGAGACTATAACCTGGTAGAACCAAGAGAAGAGAGCACAAAGCTTTATCAGGATAGAACAAACTTTGCAAAAAGAGGACTCTGCTTGTTTCATTCATCACAGATTCTCAGTAGTCTTACTGCACTTTGGTCAAAAAAAGATGAAAAACTTACCTGTGTGAGTTCGAATATGTTGAATATAATTGTTCTTCCTGTCTGAAAAATAGGAGCACTCTGAGCAGGTATACACTTTCCTGGGAAAATGATTTCTTAGGTGTTTTTTCCAGTGATATTCACTGACAGTAGTGTAAGTGCATATGGTACACTTGTAGACTCTCTCATTTTCCCCTGCTTTGTTGTGGTGCTTCAAGTGAGCCAGATAGTGATCATATCTGTTAGTGTTATAGCCACAGCGATCACAACGGATTGGGCCCTTGGAGAAATCCACCTCTTCTGCAGTGCAGGAATCAGACTCCTTCACCTGTGCTTGCTTTTCTGCATTTTCTTCCACGAAGAATTTCTTAGCACTGTGAACCCTGATATGATGCACAAACTCCTCTTCAGACTCTGCCTCGTACTGGCAAGGCTTACAACGAAATGGTTTGCTCTTCAAGCTCTTACACTTGTCCTCTGTGCTTTCTGGAGTACCCAGTACTTCCAATGAGACATCTTTGTCCACACTGGGAGTCTTAGGAGGGGAACAAGCAGCTGGACCTTGAGTTTCCACACTAGGAACCTCAAGGGAGCTTAATTCCACATTTTCAGGTGCCTCACGGTCACTCTCTGCAGCCTGGGTATCTTCCATACCCTCTCCATCACTATCTGAGAAGTTGCTGTCCCCCACCGTTGTCAGTTCTGCCATTTGTCTCTCTTCTCCAACCAGGTAATCACAGCAGTTGCCACTAACTTCTCCAGTCAAGGCCACATTTGCCAACATAATAAGCTGAGGAGCTGCCAGCTCAGCTTTAGAAAGGTCCTGTAAGTCATACATGTCATTGGACAATGCCATGCCAATATTAGAACTGCCGGGAAAGAGGCTGTTCCCACCAGACTGTCCCAGCACTTGAGTTGCCATGGCAGTAATTCTGTTGGAAGAGAAAAGGAACACCTGTAAGCACCCGAGTGTGGAAAAGCCTCGTCTGCTGTGTACTTTCGAAGCAGCCCTCCAGGGAACACCAGTAAACTAAAGCTCTTTGCTGACGTGCTGGGGCAGCGGGAAGCAGAACCCGGAGCTGGGGGGTCTCGTTCCTCGCCCCAAGGGGCTATTGGGCTCTTGCCTACGTGTGGTGCAGGATCCCACCGTGTGGAGGACGGGTGGGAGGCGCTGACAACGGGGTCCCAGGGCCCAGGAGGGACTCCGGGCAGGCGAGCGACCCCGGGCAGAGCCCCGCGGCTCCCGCCACGCCAGACACCGGGGGCGGCGCAGGGCCCGCCGGTGGGTGCTGCGGCCGGGCTCCGCCGAGTGCCCCTGTCCGGCCGCCGCCCGCCCCAAGGGCCCCG
>VZTH01017683.1:511333-533436 GCA_013397815.1 Aleadryas rufinucha | reverse complement strand
ACCCGGCAGCGGCGGGGGCACCGGGCGGGCGGCGTGCGAGGGAGAAGGGGCACCCGCCCGACGGGAGGGTTCGTGCCCAGGGGTAGAGCTGGCGGCCGCAGGGTTTGTCCGTGCCCGGCCCCGCTGCCGTGGGCTCCTTTGTCCCGCTCAGGGATGATAACGTTGATCTGCCCAGCTTCGAGGCGGTCCCCACGGCATCCCCTTCACGAGGCGAGTCCAGAGAAGGGCAGCGAAGCTGGTGGAGGGTTTGGAGCACAAGTCTAATGAGAAGCAGCTGAGAGAACTGGGCGTGTTTAGCCTGGTGAAAAGAAGGCTCGGGGTGACCTTATCGCTCTACAAGCACCTCAAAGAATGTTGTAGGCAGGTGGGGTCGGTCTTTTCCCCCAGGCAACTAGTGATGAGAGGACAGTGTTAAGCTGCACCAAGGGAGGTTTAGGTTAGATATTAGCCACGGAAGGGTGGTTAGACATTGGAATGGGCTGCCCGGGCAGGTGGTCATCGTCTCTGGAGGTGTTTAAGACAAGACTGGATGTGGCACGTCTTGCCATGGTCTAGCTGGCATGGGCAAATGTTGGATTCAATGGCCCCAGAGGTCTTTCCAACCTAAGTGATTCTGTGATTCGCCCTGCTACACCATGTCATGGTCTAGGCCACTAAACTACTCAAATTGCTCTCGAAACATAAAATGCTTTATGTAATCATGGGACTCAAAACCTCCACAGTTTTTCTCATTGTTCTAAAACCAGGGAAAACACCAAAAAGTTGCTCTAGCGGAGCCCAGCTGTGAACTCACTGGCTACAACGGAGAGCTCAAGAATAGCATCCAGTCCTGCTTACACAACAATCTCAATCCTAAATGAGGAACCCAAATTTCTTAGTGGTTCTTTCTTCTCTTAGGCACTCACATGGCTCTTCACCATGAATATCTGAAAAATTTCCTTGGCCCTGAAATTCCTTAGGTTGAGCTGATTTATAAATCTCAAAACTTTCAGCAGGAGCCAAGTACCTGTTGAGCTGGCATCACTGGGAGGCTGCAAAAACCCCCCTCTCTGTGTCATCTGGCCAACTTCAAAGTGAGCTGTGCTGCACCACCTGGCAGTGTGTGCAGGCAGGGCCAGCCACCCCAGCTGGCAAAGCAGAAACATCTCTGAAACTGAGGAAAGCAAATGGGTTTTTTCCTAGGTACAAAAACAACTGGAGAATGCAAACTACATCAGCAGCTGTTGAAGGAGCAAAAAGATACTTTGTTAGATATTTAAACTGAGAATCTAAAAAGTATCCATGATCTGTTCCTGGGAATAACAGTCTTCCTGGCCTGGACAGTGCAGATGTGGTGTGCGTGCTGGCCAATCTTGCCAACTGGCCCTACTTCTACTTAGCTATTTCTGTTTCCCAAGGGCAAGCTCCTTTCTCTAGCCTCCATATCTACCTGCCTGCCATTTTCATCATCCAGAAGAGAAACTCGGTAATACACATATGTTGTATTACAAATTTATATATATTTTTATATATTATGTTATGGATTTATTTGAGAGAGGTTGCCCTAAAACCTTGACCTGAGGTCCCTTGCCTAGGCTCCACATCCTTGCAAACTCCATGTGTCTTTCCTCCTTCTTCCCTGCTCTCAGGATACACATAGTTTGGAGCAGGGTGCTTGGACCACAGCCGTGCTCTGGTATTAAAAAGGCTACAGCTCTGAGCAGCCACTCTGGCGGAGAAACTGGAGCACATGGGGGGACAGACTCACGTCAAAGCTTTGCCTTTACAAAATACATGGATGCTACTGGCTCAGACTACTTGGCTCCAAAAACTCTAACCCAACTTCAGTCCAACTTCTGTAAGCAGTTTTGACATTGACATTGCCTACCCCTCTCCCTGCAGAACTTACCTTATTTGCAGAGAGCTCTTTCTTTGCTCAACACTCTCCTTATGCCAGGCAAACACAAAAGATGTGTTCCCTGGTGAAAAGCTCCTTTGAGCTCTATGTCAAGTCTGAGCCATTCCAAACCCCCTTATTTCTCGGGCTGCCCCATCAGATTTATAGGTTAAAACCCAAGTTACACCTCCTAAGGTGCAACACCCAAGTTGACTCCTAAGCTATGCCAGCAGTCAAGTGCAGTTAGTTCCCCAGTGCTTTCCAAAAAAATCCCACATGTGCACCCCAAGAAATCTTAGCAACACAAGGAAGTGGCTACACCAATTATTTCGTGGTCGGGATGCTTTCGAGCAGCTTGAATATAGATAGTCCTGGAGTGGATATGTATCATGAAAGAAATGTTCCACATCAAAGCCCGTAATGTCTGCAAAAAATGCAATCGTAAATAAAAACTTCTGCCAAAACAAGAAAATTGACATTAACACTCAGATGGATTGTTTCCATCCTGCATCAGCTGGAAAGCAGGGAGCTGAAACTGTGTTTCTAATAGAAAGCATACTTCAATATTAACATCCATCTGTTATAAAAATAAAGGCACTGCATTTAGAATTGTTAAAGCATTTTAGATGACTTGAGGTTCCTAAGGGAAATTTGGTTCTTTCCTTTGTGTATAATTTCACAACTGGATTTGACATAAGCGCCCTTTTAGGTTCATTGCCTGGAAGCAGGTTTTTTGCACCGTCTGGTTTTCCTCACATTTTTTTTCTAACCAGATTGCTCAGGCTTCTCTGAAAGCACCACTATTAATGTTATCTTAATAGTTTTTTAATGTTTATCACTTCAACAGAGATCTCTTTCACCTTTCAGAAACCAGTCTGACCAGATTTCTCAACTTTTGTACTCTGCAAGTACACCAATGTGCTGTAACTGTCTATGTTAATGTTGTAAAAATGTGTTTATGGTTCCAGTGTTCTAAAAAAATTAAATATTAATTGCTTCACTGCCAGGAATAGATCCTACAAGCACTTGCTTTAACAATGCAAACACTATTCAGAGCCTCACACTATATATACACTTTGCAGTATTGTGCTCTGAGAGGAATCTCTTTTGGTGCTAGTGGAGAAAAAGCATTGCTGCCTGGGTTAAAAAAGGTCTCCATCTGTTTTGTTTTGCCTCATTTGCTACTTACAAGACAAGTCATGTTTGAAGGTCAGAATGGGCCAAAATTTCAAGCTCTGTGCAGCATCACTTTCTGAGATGTGCACATCTCAGAAATTCTGGCCTTAATCCTTTAGAACAAGCTCATTCTACAGCTTTCAGTAGACACAGCTCTCATGATGAGAGGAATCTAATAAATTATTTTTTTTTTAAGAGTCAGTAAAATTCTCTGACTCATAGCCATTCCACTGTGGCACCTCCTCCCTCCTTCCAGCATGAAGGTTTCCACGTCTGTGTGGTGAACAGGATCAGTAGAACAACACATACTGAAACTACCTCTCCAAAAAGCTCCTCATCTGTGAGCGGCACTGCTTTGTCCTACCTTACAAGGCCAGTGGAAACGCCATGTTCTCACTTCTGCCTAGAAGTGGGTGTAATAGGGGTCAGTTTGAGGGAATATGAGTTTCCAGAAGGTTATCCACACTTAGCTACTTGCTCTTTGCTCTTTCAGAAAAGCACACAGAATAGATTGCATTTGTTATGGTTTTGCTGCCTTCTTGGATAGCAGTTGATACTGTGAAGGGGCAAACTTCGGCAAAGCCATCATTTCATACACTACAAAATATCATGCACAAATAAGGCTCAGACTCTTCAAAAAGGTATTTACTGAAAGTTACCTTTTTTACTCAGAGGGTATTTCTCTACAAGCAATCAGGCTTAATATTTGTACCTATTTTAACACAGCCTTTTCAAAACATCTTTCGGCTTCTAACATAAGACTGTTTCCAACTGCTGGGGCTGTGATTTTACCAAGCAGTAAACCCAGTGTTCAGGCTGCTACTGCCAGACCTAATCCACTACAGCCGTTTGACTCAAAGCATGAACCTGGCACAAAACACATCCTGTCAAGTCCTGTTTGTTTCAAGATGCTCTGAACGGTTAATTTTGTGCCGTCAGACTTTACACAGTTCCCATTTATATGGTTGGTTCCACATGATTTCAGTCCGTGGAAGGGAGAGGCAGTAGGTACCAAGAGCTGTGGAAAACGTGCTCTCAAGTTTGCAGCTGAAAGCAGTGCAGCTGGGTGTCAGGGCTAGGCACACAGCATCTAATCCTCTGCAGCAATTCCTGGCTTCTAAAACTAAAGTTGCCTGAGTAACTGTTTGGAAGGGGCGGGTAATGTTGTGCCTGGAATTACAGTGCCACAGCCTAAACAGATGTGCAGCTGCAACAACTCGTAAAACTGTTTTTAAAAGCCTTTCTCGTATGGGAGCACTGGTGTAACTGGATTTGGAGCTGTGCATCTTTTGTCTTGGGCGATGGCAGGATTGGGAATGGTGTGCCTGGTGTTTGACAACAGTTCCCTGGATGAACAACTGTTGCTTAAGCAACAGCCCTCTGCTCTTTGCCACTGGCTAATTGACAACAACAGGGATTATGTGGGGAGGAGAGAAGATGTCATGTACAATTGCTGGGTGAGAGGAAGAGCAGGGGAGGAGGAAAGCCCCCTTTTGAAGGAACATGCGGTTGTGTGGTGGGGCTCAGCTGTTCTGACCACAGTACTGTCCCTTGGTTTCCCCTTTGTTCCCAGCAAGTCAAACTCCATGCTGCATGTCTGCTCTCAGTAAGTCCTGCTGGGAAGAGTCTGTCTTACTTCAGGTTCAGAAATTCCACCCAGCTTTGCTAAACACCTCTGCATTTAAGCCACAGTCCTCTTGCTCCTGCTTCTCACCAGGCTTCCTATGCCCACTTGGCTTGGAAGTGTCACTCAGCCAAACCCATGTGGGATGTTCACCCCTTCTCTAATTAAGCCCTTTCTTCCTCTGTTTCCTCCTTCACTGAGTCTTTGCCTATCTTTCCCGGAACAGCAGCCACTGCCTGTTCTCCTACCCGCTACAAGCCCCAGCTTGCCCTCTGACAACCAGGCAATATTTAACCCAAGTCTGACTCTCTGGAAGAGCTGTTCCTTTGCAGTACCAGGGATTGGAGAAGGGATTCAAGATTGTACAGTAGCAAGGGGAGGGTATTTTAAATCATGTGATAAGACTAAAAAGAGACTAAAAAACTTCCAGCGTTCACTCCAGCCCAGCTCTCCAACCTTAGCTTTTTTCACCAGCGCAACATTTCTGAGGGGAAAACTCGAAAACATTGCCTAAATAAACATATAAACCTTTCCACTTCACCTCCAGTAATTGTTCAGTCGACAGAAACATCGTTTCACTAGCCTGAAATAATCCCTAAGAATCAGTGAAGTGTATGAGCATTTTCCCGAGCACGCTCTCTGTGCACTCCCCTGGAACTGTACGGGCTTTTTCAAATGCTCAACACTTGGGCATGCCGTGGTTTTCCACGCTAGGAAAGCTGCACCACACAGGACACCCACTTATTGTCCGAATGTCAGAGGTTTATGTCCAAAAAGGAGACAGAGGAATCCTGCAACTTTTTTCAAATAAAGGAAGGAAGTCCACCGGCACACACACACCCACTGGGTTTTCTCTCTCGAGGTTTCGGAGGGCGGAGCCTCCTTTTATCCCAAACTCCCGGCCGCATGTTGCCCTCTTCCTTTCCCCACTGGCTGAGGTACTGGGAAGATACAGCCTTCCTGAACCACCTACCACATATTCCCCTCTTGAACCTACTATTTTACCCATAAGTTCAGAAATTCAGGCTTGTGCCGACCCCCTTGTCTGTTTCAGGAGCCAAACTGTCTGGGCTCTGTCACGAACCTGCTGCCCGAAGTAAACAGGGACATGAAGACCCATTTCAAAGACATTAACACCCATACCTTCACCCATCCAATTGTTTGTAAAAACATTAGCACACATCTTTCCTATCATGAACAATGCACCCAAGGGTATTTTTTTGCCCTTCTGTTCTCAAGGTAAGTTATGGGGTTGCAGCACCATTTCAAGAGAGGTTTCACTGGTGCAGTCACATCACTCAGCACAACACTGGCTAAAGCCCAGGTTTAAGCAAGGCCTAACAGTTCCTTCAAATATGGAAAATGCAGTGCTCTATGCAGAGAAAATTACTTTTCTATTGTCCTCATTTTTTTCTTAAAGGGAAGTCAGAAAAAACCCAAACAAGCAAAACAAAAGCTGTAATTAACAGCTGCCCTTCACCTTTGACACACAGGTAAGTCTCAAACTCCCATTATTAATGTCTCCATTTTCACTCTTTTCCTTCAAGTACCTCTGCAGCTCATCCTGAGCTAATAAACCTCTGCCTACAAGGTAAGAAAGGAACCAGAAACCCCACCTCCCATCCATTCTTGCAGGGCGATCCTTGCCCCCAGTTTTTTGTCTGGGGGACCTGCAGGAAGGGGATTGTGTCTTACTGGGGGTGAAACGTTTCCCGGTATGATCCATCCTTTTCCTCTTCCAGTCTGGGCAAAGCATTTTTCAGTTGGCATTACCTTTCTGTTCTAGGAGGCTGTGCCTAGGATAAGTAGATCCTTATCTTCATAGGTAATGATGTAACAGCTGTCATACTGCCTTGGAGGAAACCTCTGCCTACCCCAGTACCCCGACTCTGATGGAGGCCATTAACACCTTCTGCTTCTGGAATTCAAGTTCTAGGGATTTTTCAGCCAAAAGTCATGTAATGGCTGGGTCACTGATGTATTGTTTTTACATAAAATCACCCAATCCTTTCATTCTCATCTTTAGTTTTGGCCTTTAAAGTATGCTGTGATACAAAGTTTCATAAACCAGATTGCCTGTGTTTCAAGGTGCACGTGACCTCTGAACTGGCAAGATTGTGAAAATGTATGGTTAGGCTGTGCATTTGGGAGGAGAGCGAGACAATAGCCAGCACTGACCCAGCAGCTGAACCCATACAGAGTCTTCACAAGCCACATGCAGACCATGGGATGCAGCTCCTCCAGCCTGCTGCAGCCACAGTGTACAAGAACACCCTCCGGTGTGCCGACTGGCTCCACCAGAGCATTCTACATCTCTTTTTAAAGGTCTCTGCTGCTGACTGTGCCATACCCTTGATTTATTTGTCATTCCAGGGCATGAAACATTCCTGTAGCTCAGCTGTCTTCCTGGGCCTCTCCTGACATACTGTCCAAAGGTCATTAAATACAATATTCCCTCACCCACAGCCTCTTGGCTTGGAGGTCTGCCAAGCTGAGGCTAAGTGGTAGCACTCGTGGCTCCATGAGGCCTCTCAGGTGCTTAAGCAAACAAAGACTGGAGAGGAACAGATGCCTCAGTAGCAGGTTCAGGCTAGAAACACTCACTGGTTTCTGTGTGGGAGTTCCTGTTCTCCCCTCCCCTTCTCAGGCTGAATGCCCTTGGAGGATGGTTCACACTGTGTTTCTCTCTCAGCTGTTGCAGAAAGTTCTGTTTCTCAGTTATGTCCAAAGCAGCTTTGCAATTTAAAAGTCAGTATCTGCCCAAACCCTATCTTCTCTTTAGCAGCTGCATCAGCTGGGCTAAAGGAAATGTATTAGTATCTTAGGTAAAACTGGATTACCTGACTCAAGTATGGTCTTCCTCTCCTCACTTACGTTTGCACTGTTTCAGCTCTTTACACGTTCACTTAGTTACAGCCTAATCCCCAGCTCCTTGTTAAAAAGGAAATAAATCCTTCCACCTGTTAATGTAGAATTAACCACCCAAGCCTGCCAATTCAGAATCACACTGGACTATGACCCAGGGGGCCTGGCTGATTTTCTAATAGTCTGGATGAGGACACAGGGTTTGCCTACCTAAGGGAAAGGGAACTTCAGTGCTGACAGTAGTTGTCAGCAGCAGATGACAACTTGTGCTGAACAGGATCTCCTTAGCTCAAAGCAAAGACAGGAACAACTTTCTGAGCTGTTTCAGCCTGGTTGGAGCTTGTTTTCACCTCGGTTTCAGAAATAGCACAGATCAGTCTGTTTGTGTCTACGCTGTAACCACATGAATTTCTGCGCTGATCTGACCTCACTTTTTACTGGTACCAATTCTTTGCAAGCTGTGTATCAAACTACAAAGAGCCCCGAACAGGTCTGACTTTGCTGAACACCAAACCTGTTACAGTTCTAAGTCTTCCACTCTTGCAGTGCAGAAGACACTGACAACATTATTTAAATCCACATCAATAAAGTACTCATCCAGCTCCTGGAGAAGAATGTTCATAAAGTAATCCCAGCATGAAGGTTAAATCGCAAAGTTGTTCCAACTCAACATTTTATCCACATTCATTGCACTTTTTTTTTTCCTTTTCCCCCAACTACAATTGTTGTCTGTCCATTAAAGCAGATGTGATATGTTTACAGCTGCTAAATGACATGAAAATGACCACAGGAGCTGACTGGGAGAAGAATAACTCCCATTAGGCAGCAGCAGAAAAAGGTATTTTGGATTGCTGGTAATTCCAGTGCTGCCTCAATAAAGACGTCCCCACATGCTAATTACAAGGACACAGGAGGCACACAGAAAGCTTACAGGAACAATGATGTCAGGGCTGTGATCTCAAGACCAAGTCTCAGAGGATCCTGCACAGTGACATCTAAATATAGTTGCACAGCAAAGACTGCATAAGTCTTGATGCCAGGGAAATCAAGTAAGGCAAATGCAGTAAAGAAGGAAAAATTCGCTGTGCAGTACTTCAGAGAATCTGGTCTTTAAGCAGGCAGTGATTCATCTCCTCCAAATTTCACAGTGGATAGTTTGAAATCTGAATTATGGTATGGCTCAGATGGACCTCAGAGAAAAAGGTGTCAATCCATATTACTGCTACTTGTCTGTAGGACTTTAGGGATGCAGGATAAACTTTTAAATCCAGTAAAATAATCCTGATACAACAGCTATTAGAACTGCCTACTATTTCCTGTTGTTGTGTGAGAAGAGTGAGCAGGCAGGACATACTAGGACACAGACTTCACCTGCAAGCCTGGCTTTGGCCTACTGTAGATATAAACTTGCTACCCTTTGTCATAGCTGCTTGCTGCTCTTTCCATGTTTGGCCTTTGTTCATTCCAAGTCACACTGCAGCAGGAAAAAAGGATGGATGCAGGGCATGGATCCAAGTCACTTTTCTTTTGCTTGGCATTTTCAGAAGCAGCTGGTATCTTTAAACATGCATCTACCTACAGGATTTGCAACGGCGTGATTGTGGAGCGGCTGAGCTAGCACATCCTAGGCCAGCTTCCTGGTGATACAAGTCTTAGTCATTCCTCAGTTAGGATGGAAAGGATGTTCTCAGGCCTCCTTGCTGCCAGTCCACCAGCTCTTAATCTGCTCCAATCCCCAGCTGCCATACTGTACCTTTGACAAAAATGCTTCTCAGAAACAGTCTGTCTGCTTCTCAGACAGAAAGCCAAAAAAGTCTTTCCACAGACATACTGCCCACAAAGGTCAATTCACAGCCTGAGAGTTGGCTCCTGTGACTTCATCACTACCTACTCCATCCATTCCCAGCTCAGTGCA
The DNA here is from genome assembly GCA_013397815.1 of Aleadryas rufinucha. Classification (NCBI taxonomy): domain Eukaryota; kingdom Metazoa; phylum Chordata; class Aves; order Passeriformes; genus Aleadryas; species Aleadryas rufinucha. The sequence continues at coordinate 523,980 of VZTH01017683.1, read as the reverse complement.
CTTTTTACAACTGCTCGTCCTTTCCTTGCTAAAGAAACATTGACCCCCAGCAGGAACAGAGGGAACTGTAAGATGGAAGACAGTGGGAGGTAAGATATACAGGCCACATAAAGGGAGTCTGCTGATTATTTTCATTAGCATTGGCAAATCACAGCTGCAATAGAAAAAGAGGCGTCAGAAAGTGAAGACTACTGCAGCTAAACACAAGATTAGGAAAGCAAAAGAACTGGCTGCAGAGGAAGGTTTCAGCAAAATACGCCCAGTGACAAGGAGCCTCTCCCACACTGCACTCAACCCTGAGCTGCCCCAGTAGGTACAGAAGGAGAACAAGGGACCTGACAGTGTATTTCATTAGACACCACATGAGACAACAGCATTGTCTGCTGGTACACATTGCACTGCTGTGAGATTTTAATACTTTTGTGGGTTTGCTCATATACCTTAGCTCACAGGCAGCTGGGCCATTTCTGTACCACAATCACCGGTTGATAGGTGTTCTGAAAATATTAATACTAATTTGCTTTAGTAAGGAAGAAAAAATACAGCACTTGTAATTGGTGCTAAGTGCACAACAGTCTATGGGCAAGTGCTGCATTTTCAGCTCTTAGACAGCTGTGCAGCTTTAGCTTTGCTTGCTACTTTACTTCAGTAATTTCTCTCTGCAGCAGCTCCTAGTGCTGGAAATTGTGCCACCTGGCCTAATTCCCCTTTTGGAACTTAGTAATGTAAAGTGATGACCACAGAATAATTTTATTTTTAAAACCAACCACCTATCATCTTGCCTTGGTGCTAAGTCAAACATACACATGGCACCCAGGGAAAAGAGCAAGGTACACAGCATGAGAGTCTGCAGAACTAGCCAAGATCTGACCTTGCAGGTGAGTCACAAGACAGAGCAGCACAGAGAAAGCTTATCTCTGTCCATATTTTTTTTTCTTTCATCACATGCTCCATGGGAAGTCAGCTGTAAAACCAGGAGTTTAGTTTCTGTAATGAGTTTTAGCTTTGTGTGAGGATGTAAGCCTTGCCAGAGTATGAGCAGTTCTGGTCCCAAGTGCCAAACACAATTGCAACTATCTACAACAGCATTTAACAGGTTAAGCATTTACATATGCCTTGCAACTATGAAGTTGCTGTGAAAATGCTGCCAAAACCCCGCCCAGGAGCAGAAGGGAGACTAGGACCTTCCAGATCTGATGTTCAGGAAGGAAGCTCAAGGTCTCTCACAAGTATGAGCTCTAAGCTGCCTTCCACAACTTCTTTTCACTCATGAGCATCAGCAACATTTGGTGAAGGAAACACTGACAGCAGAACTCGCAGGCCTCCGTTCAACCCCAGTTTACCACTGCTACAACACTGAACTGTGTGTAGACCACGTCTCTGTTCAGCAGTGACACATCCTCTGTGTAAGAAGCCAATACATCAGCTTGGGCTATCCCTGTGCAGAGTTCTGCTCTGTCCACAACCAGGAACAGCAGCAGTGATCATAAATTCTTTCGAAGGGCTCCGCTCACCACCTTGTAAAAGCAGGAACTTGCTGACATAAGAGAGCTTTTCTGCAGACTCAGATCCCAAACCGTGATTTACAAGAAAGCCTTCAATTCCTTACAGGGTTCAGTGTTCTGTTATTGAAAACTTAATCAATGCAATAACTCTATTCCCAGTATTGTTTTATTGAAACAACATACAGCTTACCCACTCTGCATCTGGGGGCAAAGGATGATATTACACAACCCAGGAAGTGGATGATGAGACAGACAACTCTGAGAAAACAATGCCATCCTGGCAGGCTTCAAGACAGTAATTTAAAGACAAAAATACTCCTTATTCACTTATTTCATTCCTTTATCAAAGGGAAGGGAAAAAATATCCTACAGATTCAGAAGCTATGGTAACTCATCGGATTTATGTATCAAATCACATTTCATGCAGAAACTATAAATACATAAATAAAAATGAAAACACTGTCTAGAACATTTCATAGCATGTTGTAATTTGAGAGCGAACTTCGGCTTCAAGCTACCCAGTTAGAAAAAATCCAGTTTCATTGTTATGCAATTAGTTGGCAAAGCAAATATTCACTGTGACAAGCTTAACCTGAATACACTTAAGTAAAAACTCCGTATTTAAAATATATTCTTTTGCTACACTTGGTCATTAAGGTAAGAGATTTACCATGGACTTCTTCTCATAAAAAGTAGAACTTTCCCTTTCTAGCTTCATAGTGCAAGCTATTAATGTGGTTATTTTCCCCCAGCCCTCAGGTAGTGCTGAGAAGCAAACCCCCATTTTATCTCAAGTTATCCACTTCATTTGACACTTTCAAAATAACTTTCAGTTACAAGCACTTTTTCATGAAGCACTTTTTCTGTCTGTTGACTTCATAAAGATTTCTGGGATTTGCTGGTTTGCTTTGCTTGTATATTTTTTTGTTTTCTTTTCTTGTTTTCTTTCTTTTGGTTGCTTAAGCCATACACTGAACCTGGGTGTTACCATATGAGCTAATTCCTTCTGTACTCCTGAATGGATATGGTTGCTTTTCAGTGAGTTATGCTGAAGTCACTTTCTAAGACTAACCAGACCTACTGAATCTCCTTGTGCAGATGCACCTTGTATCAGCTAAACAGTGCTTTGCTTTTGCTGTAATAGCAGATATCAGTCCCCAGACATAGTATTTTCACAAGGCTGAAAGATAACGCTTCTCTGGCTGCTGCCAGCATACACGAGCTGTGCACACACAAACACTTCCTACACTCCCTTAGGGTGGGCTCTGGAGAAGAGTTGGTGATTAAGCAGCCTATTTTTCACTCTTCCCCTCTCCCCACAACCCTGAGAAATTTCTCTGCTTTTTATCCAGCAATGCCTCTCCCAGGAGAGAGTAAGTCACCCAAGAACTGTATGACACGTCACAGAGACCCCAAAATATCATCACAGAACAAAGCAAGGCGTCTCTGCTTCCCACTCTTTGACAGCACTTTGTTTTTAAAAACCACAACTGGGGAACTTTACATCCTGTTAGATATTCAAGTTCCTTTCTTTGCTTAGTATCAAGGCCTGCTGTGTCCCAGAGATTCTACCATCTTTGCATTAAGAACCTTCCCTTCCCTTTTGCAATGAGCACCTTTGGTTTACTGTGCCCTGGACAGGTCATCTAGGACAGACCATTCACATCACAAGTTTTCACAGCACTGCCAACATCCACCATTAAAGGGAAAGTCTGTGGCCTCAATGTAGGCAAAATGTCTGTAATCACCGGAATTTAAATTACCTCATTCTTCCAGAAACAGGTCCAAATTTCCAGGTTACTTACTGATTTACCCCTATAACTTATAGGCAAAATCCCATAGGTTTGCACAGTCACCTTGGATAAGCTCTAAAACATTGAGAATCCATGAATCTGCACATTTTGGCTCCAACAGTCAAATAGCACAGATACAAATATATTAATGTCAGTCTCTTTATATACTGTTTTGCTCTTGTCCACTGAGGAAGAACTCCAACACTTATCTGAGTAGCTGACTGCACTTATAGTAAAGTTCACATGAATTCTGCAAAGGCAAACAAAGTAGCTTCAAAGCTCCTTACCTATCAGCTAGATGCTGGACTACCAGGAAAGTGGAAAAAATTATCAGAAATTCTGGATCAAATGAAATTAAACCCAAAACATGAGTAGTAAGATACATGCTTTGAAAATGTAGTAAGGCTATCATTGCCATAATCCCTCAAGTACAGTCACTGTAACATGATTCTTCTTAACTTGGATGAGGTTTTTCTGTATGAGATGCTGCTGATTTGAAATAGTGGATGTTCCAGCACCTGTGATACCCTAAACAGCAGTGAGAATCCACAGAGAAAGTGAGGAATTCTTTGCCTAGTCCTTCATAACTCATACTCACTTCTGAAGTATACTACTACTAAAAGAAGTACAAGTACACATCAAGATTTAGTTCAATCACTCTGATGTAATAATGTCAAGGATTTCATCTTCGTTTTGTGCCCCCAAAGCCTGAAAATAAAAAAAAAAAAAAAGAGTCAGCTTCACCATGACCTTTCCACTGAACTCTGTAGTTCTAAAAAGGCTAAAGGTGGCAAGGGAGACGAGGTAAACATATTCACACAAAGTGGAACAGCAAGCAACTGTGGGCTGACTGGCCTGGAAACTATTCTGTTCTTGCAGATTAGACAACCTGCGTTCTACAGAGAACATGTCTGTGCATGTTTGCTAGAGAAGGGCATGCGTAGTGCACATCAGAAGGGAAAGCCTTAAACTAATGCACCTCGCCAGTGAAGACAAGCCCAGTGCTGGTGGTGACATGCCCACCACAGGCCTGCAGGGAATTTCATGCCCCACAGTGGTGCCCTACTTCCATGGGGAATGGAAGGAAGGGACATCGTTAGATGCCACCTACACCAAGTGGCAAAATACAACAAGAGGCTTGTTGAACCTCAACTAACATCTGCGTGTTTTTGATAGGTCAAAGTCTCTTGAGCTTCAGGAAATTAAAAGGTGCTTTGCCTTACCAGAAGCAGTTCTTGTTCCTGAACTGCTGCCTTCTGTGGAATTCCTTGAGTACCCATTCATAGGAGGTGGAGCTGTGGGATCTGTCCACATACTGTGATACTGGGAGCGTGGCTGTGCTCTGGCATGAAACAAAGCAGAAGAAAGGCTTCATTAGTGGCCTTAGGAAAAATTAAGAAGATACCATTCCAAACAAGAGAACTGACTGCACCTCCAAGAGGGAAGTGTAAGCAGTTATTTCAAAGCTGGAAATGTTCCTATTTAATGTATTTAGCATGTTGAAAGCAAGGATACCCAGTGCTGTGATTTCATAATCTGTAGACTTCCAAAAGGAAATTAAGCTTTGTTCTTCAGAATAAGCAATTCTAACAATTGCCAATGAGGAAATTTTTCTCTCTGTAATTTTGACCTTAGATTCTGTCAGACAAGAAAGAGGTTTAAAATCTGAAGTTTAAATGCATTTTAGCATCATGTACCTCCCAGCCATGTTTGGCAAGAGAAAACATCCTTCTGTTAACTATTTTGAAAAGGTCATATCAGTAACACTAACGTATCATGGTCTTTGACTCACTGACTTAAAATTACTTGCTTCCATGGATATGGAATTTCCTGCTGTTGAAATTTACAAATAGCTCTCTCACACTTCCTGGCACCAGCACTTTGAGGCACATAATTTCAAAAGCCTAAAAAACCAAATTAAATAATGGTTGACCAAAGATTGTTTTAAACAAAAAAGAAGCCCAAGTTAGGAAGCTTGTTCATGTATTTCGACTTACTCAGTTACATCTCTAATCTTGAACAATAATTTGTGGCTACTGAAATGGGGGTGTGTGTAGAAATCAGGGAACTAACCTGTATGTAAGTACTACACAAATATAATGCCTCAACACAAGAGTCATGTATTTAAGACTTAAGAAATACCGGGTCAACAAAAACTTTAACACATTATACTTTAGAAAAATTCTTAGCAGAATTAATATAAGGCTTCTGTTATTACAAATAGCCTACAACTTCACAATGAAGATGCTTAGCACACTCCTGTCCATAAATCTTACTCTCTAATCTGTTACATTACTACAAGAATAGACTTGATACATATGCAAGTTATTTGATAAATAGAGAAAACTGCTTAGGCTCTGAAGATTCCCTGCAGTAATCTCATATTTTCTCCAGTGAAGCCTAGAATGGCAGCAATTGCTCTCTTTAAACTGTTAATCTAAAAATGATGCATTCTAAATGTCTAAAAGTCTATAGCAAATATGGCCATCCACACTTACTTTAGGAAAGATGACACTGATACAAGAGACCCATCTACAGATGATTATATGCTTAATATGACTACGTGTGTTTTAAGGCATTCTGCAGATAAATTATTTTAAATGCTCAATTTAAATTTGCAGGCCATCATGCCAGGTCAGAGGAAGTAGAATTAAGTACCTCAGTCTTTTCCAATTCTTCCTCAGAAACATGTTTGAAATGTCTCTGGTCCTGGAGCTACAAATAGCTGCTCAAAATTCATCTAGTGGTAGGATTTTATAGCTTGAATGACAAAGGCCTGAAAGCTTAGAAACAATGTCAACATAGTATATGGCATAGCCCCTGAAAGCTTAAATGCTTAAAATTTGATAGTATGCATATTTTACCTGTAACTGCCTGCCAAGTAGCCTAGCAAGCCTCCTGTTCCTAATCCAGTCCAAAATCCTGGTCCTGAACTGGTTCCATGATGGGAATGAGTTCCAAAGCTGTTGTCGTCTTAAACAAAATGAAAATAGGAAGCATCAGTTAGTAATAGCCTAATCCTCAGGCCAGCTGTTGCAACAACATTCTCTCCTATTAAAGATAATAGAAAATTAGATAACAAACTGCTCCCGATTTCAGCAGATTCTTGATCAATCTTAACTTGAAAGGCCTCACATTTCAGAAAACAGGAAAATCCACATAAACGAACACTACTGTAAAGAGTTTTATGTTAAAAATCTGCTTCCACTTCACCTCACAGCCCTGACGTTTGCAAAACATGGAAAAAGTCCCTGCCTGCTGATCTATAAACAGACAAGTTAGATTAAAAATAGAAAAGGAAACGAAGAAAGAATAATCTGCTGAAGGTCACAGAGCAGGCCAGAAGCAGATGTAGGAACACAAATCAAGTAGTTAACACTGCGCAGCGAGCAAACCACAAAGACACGGGGCTCCTAATCTCACTGAGCACAGCTGCACAATTTGAGTCACAGTGGCTCAGTGTAACGCTAACATTACTGGTATTGTTCCTGGTAATCCTAGTCTGGCACTTGTTATCAAAAGCCGAGCTAACTGCAGTCACATTGCAAAATTTTTATTATGCATGAGTCACCAAGCTTGACAAATACCTTGATGAAACTGCAAGCATATCAAGTAGGTTGTGGGGGAAGGAGTCACAAATTTTTTTACATGTGACCTGTGTAACGTGAGGTTCTGAGTCAGAACAAACGTCTTCCATTTAGAAATGAAAAGAGAAAATACAAACCCAAACTAGAACAGTTTTCTGGTCTACCAAAATCATGGATGCAAGAATAAGCTCAATCCCAGGCTTAATACATAAGGAAGTATAAAAAGGACTGAAGATAATATTAGGGTCTCCCTGAAACATGCCCACCTGAACAAGTGGGCCAGAGATGACGTAGGTAAAAATTACAGAGGGCCTGGTTTGTCTTCAAACTGGTACGGGTTGTTTGAAGTCACAGAAAATAAAACAATAATGAAATAATCAGTTTCAGTCTACACTGGATTGGATGTTGAATTTCATTTTGAATGTGTGGGGAGAAAGGTAAACTCTCATTGGGCTGATATACCACTAAATTATGCTGATTTGGAACAACAACAAAAAAATTACTTAATTTACTGCAAAAACAATGTTAATCAGAGATGAACCAACTCATTTGTTCAAAAGCACCACGACCAAACACTGACTCAGAAAACAGTAATTTGTTGTTGAAATATCTAGAGTAAACATTAAGAATCATGTCAAACCACTGACAGAGAGAAAGCAGAATTTAATTAAGATAGTCTAGCTAAACAAGTTTCACAGGACACATTCTGCATGTTAAGGGGATTTAAAATGAGGCAAATTAAATATTAACAGCAGTATGTGAACAACACTGCTTTTCATTACTGTCCAGGTTTCAAAAGACTAATACATTCCTGGAACACAGAGACATACACACTCAGAGATGTGCTTTTGCTCTGCTCCTGCAGTGTAAGGCAGACACTAAAGGCATGAAGCAGCCTAACACTTAGTATTTTTAATATGGCTCCACATTTCAGAGTGTTCCTCCTTACTTTGTCTGAAATCTAAAGAGACATCATCGACATGCCTTACTAAAAACATCACAAGCTAAACATTATATGGCTCTCAATGTGTATTTTAAGTGTCTCAGTTTTCAGCACTCATCAAGAAAACATTCTCTCAAGGCCCTGCCCTTGCTAGATTTGAGACTCCTGCAAAGAAAAATGCATTGGGGCAATTAAATGACAAGGAACTGGACAGAAAAAAATGAAAGTAACTCTTCACCGTTTCACCTGAGCCCAGTGTGACAGAGCTGTGTGTCATGGCCAGGGCTCTTGTTGACCACCACAGTACGGCCAGTGCCATGCTCACACACAGCCACTGATGCACACACAGCACAGACAGACTGTCTGACATAACTACATGCAAACATGCAAAAAAAAGCAACATATGCAAAGCCAACAGAAGCAGATTCCATTTAATTTTCTGGTGTGGGTACAGCTGAAAGTTTCTGCTGTGCACGCCCTGCACAAGGGTATGCAAAAGAATTACACTGCACCCTCTGTTGGCCAAGCTGCTTGAATAAAACTTGGAGAAAGCATTAATAAGCATTATTAAAATATAAACTTTTGACTAAATAAACTTAATCCTTGCTATGTACTTTCTTGCCAAAACCCCTTCTCTATTTTACAAAAAAAAAAAAAAGAAAAGACGTAAATTGTGAGAATGTAATTTAAGTTCCAGTGCTGTGAGCAGCTGGCATGTTTACAGCCAGTTAAATGAGTTAGTCGGACACCAGATGAGTAATGTTTATTTCCCTGAAACACTATGACTGCCTAAGGAAGACCATTTGTTATGTGACAGAAGTCACCAGTTTTCTGGGAAAAGAAAAACTGCCTCTTTTCCCAGCAGCAGCCGTGTCACTGCTTTTTTAATTTTCAACTTCAGATGAAAGGCCCCACATGAGATTCAGATGCTGTACCCTCTAATGACAGTTCACAGACACTGTTCTTTGCTCTGGGAACCAAATCTTTCAGCTGCTGGGACTACACTGAAGCCCTGTTCAACAGAGGACTGGTACATGATATTCAACTTCAACAACTGCTTTGTGAATGAAATCAGGGCTGAAAGAGCATTCTATAAAGTTTCAAAGTGCTCCTTTGGCATGGGTTTGTTTCTGGCTGTGTAAGACCATTCTCTTTTCCAGATTACCTATGACAATTATTCTCCCTGTTACAACCCTGCTATTTCACAGGTAATGAAAAGAATGCTTGCAGAGCATGGGGAGATGGCTTTTCAAAGGTTCAAAGGGCAGCCTGCCCTGAAAGCCTGTGGAAAACCAAGCCTTTATTTCCTCTTTTGAACAAAGAGCAGAACACAAAGCTGGCTGTAGGCTCTGCAGCCAATTCAGCAGTCACCTGCAAATGCTGTGGTTTTAACTCTATCCCACCTTCCCTGACCACAGATAAAACAGGACAATCCTGCTTGCTCTTTTGAATACTGTAAATGGCTCAGAGTCCTACCTGTGAAGGTGGATTTAAAACCAGGAGGAGGAGGTGCCTGCTGACTCTGCCAGAAGGGCCGAGAGAATCCATCACTGTCCCCGGAACTCTGCTGAGACTGCTGGCTGTTGCTGAGGAAGAACTTGTATACTCCAAAAGCAAGAATGAGAAGAACAATTACAACAATTGCTCCAGAACCAGAATCAGAAGAATCTTTCCTTGACTGGTAATAGCTAGAGCCAAAGCTTCCAGAGTTCTTCACTTTCCTTTCGCCTTCCTCAGTCAGCTCTAGCCTGAACAGCAAACTACAGGAGCCTCTTAGGATGTAAGGATCATCCGGGTAATCGTAGCCTTCACAGCTCACTTCTATTTGTCCAAAACGGTATGCATTTTCCAAGTCTGCTTTGCACTGCCACTGAAAAAATAAACACAGTACAAAGTAAAACATACTGCCCCAAAGATGAAAACACCTGTCTGCTTCCCCAAATACGCCCTGAAATAAAGCTGTAATTGTTAACAAATCATCTAAGGGGCATAGGTAAGAAATTTCCGTGCACTCCTATTTTGGAAAGGAGTAGGAATGTGATGTTTAAACAAATTTTAAATCCTAAAACTTAAAAAAAAAAATCTTATCTTTCAGAACACTGAAGAGTTACAACTCTGGAAGATTTTGTTTTTCTTCACTGAACAGGTTTTGCAGATATTCCTTCTTTAGATACAGCAATACTTCCAAAAATGTGCTGTACCCTGTGCAACAGCTACTTAATAAACGCCTGTCCTGTGCAAACTTGATGGCAGCTACAAAAATGTAACGTGTGAGCCTGAAATCCAGTGCACCCTGTTCCATTTGTGTCTGTGCAGAAATCAAAAGAAACTGGGACAGACATCATCAGGCATCCATATACAACACTTAACAATTATACTGGGGATTCTCTGGTTGAATAGAGGTGGATCCTCAGCCTCACATTTCCTTGAGATAGCCAAGCACAGGGATCTCTAATGGCACGTGACATGTATTTTGGAGAGGAAATAAAAAAGTAGTCGTTTCTAAATGAGTAATTCAGGACAGCAGTACCAACTGCCAATTCATATTTGACTGTATTTTGCAATACTGTATCAGTTTTAACAATTACTATCAGCCTTGATTCCTGGTTACCTATTGACAGGAGCCTTGGTAACAGCTAACAAAATAGAGGTTCATGACTACCTACTGACTAGCACTCATATCCTAAGGTGCAAGAGAAAGTCAGGCAAGTCTGAAATTCAGTTTTTAAAAGGTAGAGCTGAAGTTAAGCAAATATTTAGAAGCCCTTTCCACACTAATAAAAAACCAGAAATCCACACAGCAATAACAATTCAAGAGCATGCTCTGGGGTTTGCAAGAGTTTGATTTCATACACTCGAGCACCATTTTTTTAAAAACTAACAAAGGTTTGCTATGCTGTGTTTTTACATTAGCTCCTTCAAAGACATTTCAAACATATATCTATAGCAGTTCTGGAAAATCCAAACCTAAAAGTATTTAAATTAAGTTTTACTTGCAAGGGTTCATGTAACAAAAAGCACCTGAACTGACAGCCTAGCTCATTACTCTTTGCTCCTTCAGAACTTACCAACTTGGGGGAAGGCGATTTCATAAACAGTTTAACAAGTTTTAAACAGTTACCTGTACATCATAGCCATCCCATCCTTTGTTGTAACACTGAACAACCTCAGGGACACGGGAGCACCCCGCAGAGCCTCCTGTGCACTGCAGCTGAGGGACCGCAGCAGTCCGCCTGGACGTCGTGTATTGCCCTCTGTGGAGAGTGAGCGCCTGGACATCCCGCAGCAGAACCTTCCCTGAAACAGGCAGCACAAAGAATCACAGAATCCATTAGGCTGGGAAAGACCTCTGCGATCACTTGAGTTCAACCTCGATGGACGAGCCCCACCGTGTCAACCAGACCATGGCACTGAGTGCCACATCCAGTCTTTCCCTAAACAATCCAGGGACGGTGACTCCACCACCACGCTGGGCAGCCCATTCCAATATTTAATCACCCTTCCTGTGAAAAAATTCTTCCTACTACTTGTCACCGCTTGTGCAGGTGCACTTCTCTTGTCTACAAGGGCCTCCTCTCAGGAATAGGCTGGAGATATAAAGGCCGAAGCAGTAAGCCTACATCTTTATGAGAAGAACCTCTAGGAAGCATCAGACGCCCAGAGGGAAACAAGGCGGAGTTCCCCGTTTCCTTCCGAGGCGGCTCTGGGCTATTCCTCGCAGACAGACCGCCACCACTGACCACAGTGCGGGATTACTGCTGTGACACAAGGCGATACAGAGGGAGCCCAAACCCGAACGCGTTCCCAGCGCGGACCCCGGCACAAGCTCTTCTTTCCCCGTGGCGGCCGCCGCTAAACCGGCAGCACTGCGCGGTGCCGGGCCGCGAGGAGCCGCCAACGCGCCGGGAGAGGTGGCAGGGGCAGCTGAGGCCGCGCTGAGCCCCCCTTATCCCGCGGGTCTCACCCGCTCGGTCCCAGCCCAGCACGGGTCCCGCGGCGGCGCAGAGCAGCAGGAGGAGCAGCGCAGGAGCCGCCATGGCAGCACCGATACACAACAACCTCCACCGAGGAGGCGGCTGCCCGCGCCGGAAAAGGCGGGGCCCGGTGAGAAACCCCGCCCCCAAGGTGCCGTGGGGCCAATGGGAGGCGAGGACGCGGCGCTTCCCGCGCTCCGCGCAGGGGACGGGGCCGCCNCCTCGGGCGGGAGGGGCCGGGAGCCGCCGCGGGAGCCGCCGCGGGAGCCCGAGTGCCCCCGCTCCGCCGGGCGGCCGGGGCTGCGCTGAGCCCCGCGTTTGTTTGCGGGCTGCGGTCGGTGTTTGACACGGCGCGTTGTACCCTTCATATCGGTTCTCTGTGTTCTCGTTGTAGCTCTGATCAGCCTGTCCTTTGGGGGAGCGGTCGGACTGATGTTCTTGATGCTCGGATGTGCCCTTCCCCAATACAAGTATCGTGCACTCTCTTTCTATTCTTCATTTCTTTTTTGTGTCTGTAACCTCACAGTAATCCAGCATCCATAATGGTGGATTGATAAGTCCTCCCTGTGTAGGAGAGGCCTTAGATTTTTTGGGTGGGGTTTTGGGGTTGTTTTTTTTTTTTTAGTTGGTTGGGGTTTTTTGGCTTTTAGTTCAAAAGATTGGGGTGGGGAAAAAAAAAACCATCCAGAATTTAATTAGCACTAAAAAGTAATGGCAGCAAAAGTAGTTAAACTACCAGGCCTGGCTACAAACTGTGAAAGGATGCACTGCCCTGACTATCTCGACTGGTGTCCCGCTGTGGCTGACAACCAGACAGCAGCATCTCCTGAGGTGGGCAGCGAGTG